>VUQS01057919.1:17544-40019 GCA_015108495.1 Heterochromis multidens | reverse complement strand
GGTAATAACTTTGTTTCCTGTTAAAACAATCTTGAAATGTAAGTTGATAGAATTAAATAGACAGCAACAGTACTAAGTACTGTCATATTCTCATAAAAGTTGTAAAAAATATCAATAAAAAGCCTTCTGTGGCTCTATAAGGAACTCTGTCATGTCTGATAGTCATGTTACTCCAGCCATGTAGGTTACAGACTACAAGTCAGAATATGAAAAAACTAGCTGTAGGTGTTAAGTTAATAAAATGAGTTAACAAGACAGATTCAGGTCAGAGAAATAATACACTGTGACCTTGACTATAGTGTATTAATTCATGTTGTACTGTTTAGGTTCAAAGTTTTGACAAAATGAACTCAAAGAACAGAAGACGGCTTAAAAAGGCTTTCTTAAGGCTGGTTAAGGCCTGACGTTTATGTGGAAATCTGACACTTAGATTGTAGCTCAACAGTTTCGTCTAAGATCACAAATGATACCTGGATTACAGAGCAACGTTTAAACTATGCTTTAGAAGTTTATCTGAATACATTTTACAGGTAATAAAAGAGGAGGAAGAGAGAAAGAGGCTAGTAATAATGAATCTAAAACTCCACAGAGGCCTGGCAGGCAAAAAAAATATCAGTTACCATTCAGAGATTATAATTGGTAACTGTGATGCTCCTGAGAGGCATGAAAGACTTCACATCAAAGTATGGTACCAGACACAGACTTTGTAATCTTTTCTTCATTGCACAGCATTTATTGATTGCTCTTGTATGACATAGTGTTATTGAAGCTTAGAGTCCTTTTTAAAGTTATTGTAGTTGCAGAGACAGATTAGTGTTCAGTGAAGCTGTTTATGTCTCTGTATTTTCAAAGATGTACTTAACACAACTGAAAGTTTGGATTTATGCCTCAGTGTAACTTCAGCATTGGAACTGGGCATTTAGAAACTCAACATGTGCTTTAAAAACATCTTTTGTTACCTTTACATTATCAGATAGGTTTGTATGCATGCACTGAACCTCAGAGATGAATACAGGGATGTGTGTTGTGTGGTCTGTAGTTATGGCCTATCAGTAGGTTACAGCCTAAACTGTTCTGTCAATGTCCTATCATAATGTTCCATATTAACCTACACCAAAACACATCAGGCTTCACCGTGAAACATGTAGTTCATCAATTGTAAATATTTATTGGAACCTTTTTTCCCTGTAAAGTACAGTTGTACAACAATACATTTTGGTGTTAACTGATGAGAGAAAACAAAGTATTGCTTTTTTTTTCTTTGGTAAAATACAACTATGAAACATCTGTTATTACAAATCATTTTTTTCCCCCAGCTTTCAGTTATAACAATTTAGAACGGTGGTATTGCAGAATCCATGTCACAATGCGTGTGGTCGTGCACGCATACGCATGTGAAAACTGCCAGTGCGTGGCTCTGCTCTACTTTCAATCTAATTATCTTAATTATTTGCACTGCTGATGACCACAGCACATCTGGCTGTTATGGGAATTAAATTTTATTCAACTGAAATGAGTGAAATACTTTACAACCATTTCCTCCTACGAGTAAGCTGGCATGCAAAACAAAACTGTGCATGCTGGCAGTTATCATCTCTGTGCATTTAATAATATTCATATTGAGTTTGTATCATTCACTCATTAGATTTATAGACGAAATGTTGGGGACTGTGTTTCTGTGAAAGATTCGTCATATCCTGCCTTGTCACCTCATGACAGAAATATCATTGCTTTGAACCTGCTTATCTGCTTTATGATGTCGCAAATGGACCATAACCTCTTTATTTTGACAGTAAATGGGAGAGCACTGGATTCTGTGTATGAGACAAGCTGATCTGAGATCAACCTGGGCCAAATAAGCAGATCAAGCGAAAGCAGATAACTAGCGTCTGGCTGGATGTGTGAAGGGATCAATGCATTTCAGGACAGGAGGAGATGCAAAACTCGCAGAGCTTAGTCAATATGAAAAGGATACAATGGTATTTCTCTTTCAAAAGGGGGACATAGAAATGTAATCCTCCCTTTGGAAAGCTTTTTGAGTTATTAAAATAACAGACTCTGTCATGGATAAAATGTAGCAGTGAGTTTTCAGTAGGGGAAATGTCTTTAGTATCTACCTTTATTTACGAGTAGATTTTGGTTTTATCTCTGATCAGATGACCTGAAAACTGTCTTAAAGCTTAGCCCATGGGAACAACATTGCCATTAAGAACAAAGCAGATGTGCTGCTTTCAGGCTTGTAAACATCCACAAGTAGGATCCACAAGTAGGATTTCGAGCTGTTTAAGCTATATTTACTTGTCTGGTAAAAAATAATGGTGTAGTACTGATGACCTGCAACCTGTCTTAATGCTTATGCCAATGTTGCAGAGTTTGCCAATAAGAACAAAGCGGATGTACTCTTCTAGACTGTGGATTTGAGATGAGTATTTCAAGCTGTTCTGTCTATATTTGTAATACTCGAGTCCAAATAACATGTAATTCTCTGATTGGTCAAAGGGAAACATTAAAATTAGCAACATGACAATTGTTTTTGTTTTTTTTAAGTCTAATGCAGTTTTAAGGTGTGGAAGAAGTACTTACAATTTAAATAATACTACATTGTAGTTATATGATATTCATTCAAGTATTCATTAGCTATTGACCTACTCTGCCATTCAGGTATAAGAATGTGTTGAAAATACCACATATATCTGTAGAGTTGGTTGAGACCCAGAGTTTCAAGGAGAGTGAATAGTGGACTGAGATGCTGCAGCTCAGAGTCTGTTGGATGTCTAAGAAGGCAATTGTACGTCACCTTCGGTAATAGCAGCTTCATTAAGTTACTTCTTTCTTCATTTCCAGTTTGAGTGCCAACAGAATGTGAGAACGACAGCTTACACTTGGGATTTTGTTATTGGAGGCTATTTCTCTTGTACCTATATATTTTGTCCCCTCAGCTTTGAATGTTTTGCAACTCAGTAGTATATAATTTAAATTAAACCTCAGGAGGTCATTTTGGCATTTTGAGGTGCTATAGTGACAACAAAGTTTACTAAATATGTGTAAATTTACTGGTAGATTGATGTCAAAGCCCTGTATTTTCTCTTCTTTCTGTCACCTGTTGCAGTCAGAAAGTGATCGCCATCCTAATCCTGATTCCTAATCCCTCTGACTTAGAACTATGTCTGCCTTAGTCTGACTGAGAAACAGAATGCTGGTGGTTAGTGGTAACAGTCAACAATTTAGATCGTGCCTCTTAACCTCCTTTAGCACAATCTTACCATCAAAAGAATAAGAGCTAATCCTGCGTTTGACTGAAGTCTTCATCCTATTACACAATGTTTGAAATGAACCATGAGAGGGCTTCAGTGATGTATCTGTCCCCTTCATAAATACCACACATTCTTATCAAGATGGGTGCCCAGAATATTATGTTATGATTTGTTTTTTTCTTTGGACCCAAATGCAGCACTTGGACAAAGTTTTGCAACAGTTCAACACAGTTTTATCTGAAAACTGGAACAGGGTGAGCCAGAGTGGTTGTGCTGAGGCATATCTTACAGTGAAGCACTGCAGGTGAGACAACAGCTAGCTAGAGGGAGCAGAATGGCTGAGCAGGGAGAGCCATGGTAGGTGACTGAGCTGGCCATTGGACTAGCGAACAGTGAAGACCTGGCACACCGGAGTAGTTGCTACCCTAAACAACATGAGGAGTAAATGAGCAAGAGCTGTAGCTCGGCCATAGCAGTAGTACCACACTACTAACTGAACAATCTAGTGGAGAATGGAGTGTAGAGCTTGTTCAAGCTTCATTGGTTTGGTCACAGTTGCGCAGTTAAATTGGCAGCAGAAGATGAACAGGATGCCACACAAAAACAAGTGATAAACTGTATATAAAAGCTGGACACAGGCACCATGATGTCATTTGTGATGTCCTGTTTTGAAACCTCAGTTTTAGCATTTTGGCCTCCCCTATGTTGTTTTTTAGTACCACCTTACTAGGTTAGCAATGTGTATCCATAGGCTGCTCAGCAGATGTATAGGTCACGGAGTGTTTCAAAGTGTGGAAAACTTCCCATGGTAACATTTGCAACTTCACAACCATTACACACTGATACAAAAAGCATTTTTGGTCTCTATAGCTAATTTCCACTTTCATAACAGCTGTACAGAGGTGGAAGTTTTTTTTTATAACTTACCTATTTAAACTTCATTAAAGCTTAAGTTAGGAGCGTGGCTGCTTTGACAGAGAAGTGAGTGCACAGGCGGTTGTTGCCGATAGCTGTCAGCTAGGATTCACATCTGCTAACTGGAATCACCCAAATGGGCTTTTCAGTAGTGTTTGTAGTGTTTGTGCCTTCTGGAGAATTATCTGACAAATTTTTGGTGAATGAAATTCTACCATTTTATTAGCAAGTTATATAGTTCTGATTGGCAGATATCTGTGTGATCTGTGCAATGCGCCCATACAGTTAATGGATTCACCTCGCTAACCAAGCTTGTTAGATTTAGCTGATAGATACCGCTCCATGCTTTTGTCCAGATATGTTCACTTCTAGCTCCAGCTAACATGGCAGACACCAAAATGCTAATCTTGAGCTTTCAAAATAATCAATAGGTAACTTCAAATTGCCTATGTCCATCTTTTACATACAGTCTATGGTATAGGTGCATTGCACAGACAATTGCTAATTAGTGCAAAAATAGAGGACAGACTTCTTGGAAATATACAGCTAATCTGCCTTAAACTGGATTCAGATTTGTTAATGCTAGCACAGAGAATCAGACATGTTCAAATTCACACAGTAACAGATTTTGGACGTTGAAGGGAGGAAGCACACCAAGCTGTAAAAGAGACACTGACATGAAGCATATTTAACTCCTAAAGTTGATATAGCAAATTTGTTAGCAAACAGTGGTTTTAATTTTCACATCCAACCTGAAGCAACCACTCTTCAGCTCTGTTTTGGTGTCCATCGAAAGAAATATCGGACACTTTAGCCACTTAATGTTTTACTAACTAGTCAAAAACTGTAGTTTTCAGTAAAACTGCTTCCTTGTGCCACTGAAAACTAAACATTAATGCTGTTAGCTGTTTGGCAGTTTAAAACAGTTATTATGTTTGGTTTTTTTTATCACAGTTGTATGTCCTTCTAGATACAAAGTAGAAATGGCTTTGGGTCTAGTAATTTTTTAAAGTTATCTTTATATCATTTATGTATAATAATCATGTGACAGTGAAACAGTGTTCCTTTAGCATCTGTGCATTTGGTTCATATATTTGGTATATTTTTATCACCACAATGATTTAATTTAACAGGAGTGACATATGTTCACATTAACCTATTATAGTGCATTAATCTGAGGCATGCATTCACCATCTGAGTATGAGTTCCAATCCGATTTAGAGACACTCTTAATTTGTTGTGCCAACTACTGGTACAAAAAGATATTGGCAGAAGATCTGATTCATGCAGTAACTGAAGGCATCCAATAACCTATGTCACAAACCTGTAGGAATGAACTATATTACTTATTTATTCTCACCTTCTTCAATCTTTTTTCTGTGTCTTCACTCTCTATTTCCCTGTCTGTAGCTGTAAGTAAATTCTAGTACAGGAGAATCAGGATGAAAAGATGGCAGCCATGCTTTTACCAACCGGTCCTGATGGCTTGCGGCGGTTCACTCGCGAATCCTTGGCTGCCCTGGAGCAGCGGATTGCGGAGGAGCATGCCAAGAATGCCAAGGAGGCTCAGAAGAACGCAGAGCCACCGAAACCCCGGGCCGACCTGGAGGCAGGGAAGCAACTGCCTCGTATCTACGGTGACATCCCTCAAGAACTTATTGGGGTGCCACTGGAAGACATTGATCCGTTTTACTACAAGAACCAGAGGGTGAGAGTCTGAATGCGTATGTGTGTGAGAGTTAGTGGGGTGCATTTAACTACAAGTGAATTGCAAATAAAAACCAATACAAAATCTATTGGCTATGTTATGCTTGTCCCCTTGTCGAAGGAAGGGTTACTGTAAATCAGTACAGTGATTACCTGTATCCTAGGATGAAACATTTTGATCCTGATGGGAGTGTTTTTTGTTTTTTTTTTTAGTTATGTGAATCATATGGCCTTCAGCTAGATCTCAACACAGTTACAGAAAACACCTGTGGAAGATTTAAGACTGATGTATTAGCTCCCTCCACCACCATCATCAAAACACCAAACAAGGGAATGTCTTTTGAATGAATGGTTTTCCATCCCTCTAGTAGAGTTCCAGAAACTTGGAGAATCAATACAAAGGCGCACTGAAGTTGAACGGTTACGTCTTTGAATGGTTCGTGTGTGCAAAACATGTGTTATCAAGGCTAATGTATGATGACGACAATTCTTTTAAAGCGTGTAAGAACAATTATTATTTTCTTTAATTTAAAGAAATGTGCCTCAAATATGTTCATTCCAGCAACAATAGCGTTTATTGGCAGAAACATATTCATGTTTGCAATGAAATGATGAGTCCATGGATAAATTTGCCAAAGATAACGTACAGCTTAAATGATATGCTCTGCATTTCTTGTAGTCTGTCTTAAAATGAGACTTAAATGCTCATACATAATAATGCTTTTACAGTGGAAGTAATGGGAGACAAAATTCAGCTTATTTTAAGTTAAAAGGCTTCAGCGGACTGAGTTAGTATGATGTTAACTGGTTAAAGAAATAAGTGACGCAAAGAGATCATTTGCAGGGTTTTCCTTCATAGAGGCATTTGGCAAGAGGCTTTAACCATAGCCAATCACTGGTATTGTTATAAAGTTATTTAACCAGGTTTGTTAATAGGAATTTCAGTTTCTAAAGCTTGTTATACAATTTTTGTTCATTAGATGTTCAGAAATAACATGTATCATTTAGCATGTAAAATATCGAATAAGGAAACATAGACTTATTACATTTACCTCACATAGACCAGTTATGTTATCTGTCAAATCATCTCAGCAAAGGCTGATTCTGAGCCAGGGAAAGCCCTCATGTGCCTGCTACTTTTGAATATGTTTTTAGCAAGTGGTTATTTGGAGCAGCTAGCTGAGACGTGGCCTCTGTGACTGCTTCCCTTTAGATCTTTTCCGGATGCAGAAATAGGATTAGCAAGTTTTGATTTGCAGAGTCCGTAGATCACGCTGCTGCCCATTAATGGGCCGTTTATGGAGAGATGAAAAAAGGATGTGGCAGTCATTCTCAGGGTCTCTTTGTTTTGGCATGTGACACGCTGCTGGATGGGAGGATTATCCAAAGACGAAAAAATATTTAAATAAATGCCACATCTGTTGGGGAAAGGGTCAGCTCCCTTTGGAGTTGTCTCCATTATCAGCCGGCCTCACTAACAGCATGGATGGGCACTCACTGCTCGCTTACTTCTTGGAGCCATAAGTGCTCATGCTAAATATTAACATAGATGGTAGCTATATTGTTATCCCTGCTTGGTAAAGAAAGCAGCTGAACTGGTGCTGGGATTCTCTGTTGGGTGCCTCTACATAATGTGAAAATCTAAAGAAATGCTTTTTTGGTGTGATGACTTTAAAAATGTGATTTTTCTCAATAATGATATACTTTTCTTTTTTTCTCCCCCCTGCAGACCTTTATAGTACTTAACAAAGGGAAGGCCATCTTCAGATTCAGCTCCACATCTGCACTTTACATCTTTACTCCATTTCACCTCATCAGAGCGATTGCCATAAAAATTTTAGTCCATTCATATCCTTTTTGGTTTCCCCGTGCATGTGCCTCTTCCTGCTTTTATTTATTTGTTGAAGGCTCATATGTTCCTCTACTTTGCTACGCTTGAAAAGGACTTTTTAAACCACTAAAAAAGGGTGTTCTCTTTAAAGTAAAAACATGAATGTCATTTTCCTGACATGTGATAACATGGGGATTAGACTGTGACTCAGATGTCCTGCTGTGAACTAACTAGTTTGAACCATTCCTACTGTAATTTATATATATTTTTACAATGAAAAGTCCAGATTCCACTTCCTGCTGGCAGATAAGCCAATTTGTAATATTTACCAATTTTCCCCCCGTAGGTTTCTATTGGATTTTTCCATAGTCCTATTTTTGAAACATCTTTGTGATGGTTCTCTCTGGCATCGCACACCAAATCCCCTCATATCCCTCTTTTAATCTCTGAAATGAAATAAGAGCAAGGAGATTTCACATCATGTGATGGCTGCCTATTAGTTGTCAGACAGATGATTCGTAATTTACATGCAGGAGGGAATTTTTCCACTGACTCTCCTATGTTATAGATTTCTCATCTATTATTGATTCTCTGAAACATATAAATTACTGCAGCTGACATTTTTAGGCTCTGAAGTACATATAAGAAGTACAGTATAAGTTATATAATTTTACAATGTGATTTAGACTATCAAATCATTGAAATTATAGTGGAAAACTTTAATGTTCATTCCAGTGACTTTCTTATCATTTTATTCTAAAGCACTTTAAACTTTACAATCATTTGTAAAGATTCACCAGATCCTTTAGGATTTCCGTCCATATCTCCATATGGGAGATTTTATTTTTCTACTGAGTCAATCTTTAATGGAATTTGCTTACATTGTTTTTATAATCTGCATTTACTGCAGTCATAATGCTGTAGGTACAAACAGTGACCGTTTATCCTAATGGATATATTTCACAGGATTATAAAAAAATCTTTGTTTTTATATTTGAATACTTTGCCGACTTATCAGAAAAACTTTGATTTGATTGTAAAACTGTAAATCGCCATGTCACAATACACTTTCCTTAACTCTCTTTTCACATTGTTTAGCTTGTTCATAATGTTCACTATCCTGACCAACTGTTTCTTCATGGCCATGTCTGATCCACCAACGTGGACCAAGTACCTGGAGTAAGTTAATGCAGCTTGAAGTTGCCGTCTTGATTCAAAATTGTCTGCATATGTTCTAATGTGTAGTTTTGCTGGGGTTTGTTACTTTGTCAGTCGCAACCGCAGACTCAATTGCCATGTAAGTATATGATGCATGTGATGTTCACTGTGCTTGAAAACACCACATTTGCATGCCAAAAAAGGCTTGTGTTAAACCAAAAGAAGAATCTTGCAAAATAATGTGCTGTGCATGACGTGAACAATGTGGCAAAGCATGCAACATGCTGTCTGCATTCACAGAGACTTTATTTTATTTTACTTTTTGCAACGTTAGGAATTCATTTTTAGTTAATGTAGGAAGAGAAGCAGTTTTGTTTGCCATGATTTGCAAAGTTTCATGAGAACAAAGATACCACTCTTACATGTATATGTTAAACATAGCTTGGTATAGCTTAAAAACTGAAAATGGGGACACAGACAGAGCCGGGCTGTTTCCAGTCTAACTTGCTTCTTGAAAGTAGCTTTATATCTGGAATGAAACACCCTCAGATGATATTTTACACCATGTCATTATTTATTTAACAAAAACTGAGCAAAAATGCAGAAGCAGTGTATGAAAAATCAAGTACACCACATGATTCAGTAGCTTGTAGAACCACTTTTAATTTGAAGCAATAATTTTTCCATTTGTCTTAGTCAGTCTCCTACATTGTTGGTCTTATATACACTGACGGATCACTTTATTAGGTACACCTGTTCAACTGCTCGTTACTACAAATATGGACTCAGCCAATCACGTGGCAGCAACTCAGCGCATTCGGGCATGTAGACATGTTCAGTTTGCCCTATTGAAGCTCAAACCGAGCATCAGAAAGGGGAGGAAAGGTGATTTAAGTGACTTTGAATGAGGCGTGGTTGTTGGTGTCAGACAGGCTGGTCTGAGTGTTTCAGAAACTGCTGATCTACTGGGATTTTCCTGCACAACCATCTCTAGGGTTTACAAAGAATGGTCTGAGAAAGAAAATATCCAGTTAGCAGCAGTTCTCTGGGTGAAAATGCCTTGTTAAGGCCTGAGGTCAGAGAAGAATGGCCAGACTACTTTAAATAACTCAAATAACCACTTGTTACAACCAAGGTAGAAGAAGGCAGAAGAGCATCTCTGAACACCCAGCATGTCCAACCTTGAAGCAGATGAGCTACAACAGCAGAACACCACAAGGATGACACCTGTCTCTCCTCTCACCTAAGAACAGGAAACTGAGGCTACAATTCACAAAATTAAAAATAGAAGTTTGGAAAAATGTTGCCTGGTTTTTCATTTAATTTGGATGGTAGGGTCAGAATTTGGGGTAAACAACATGAAAGCATGGATCCATCCTTGCCTTGTATCAGTGATTCAGGCTTTTGGTGGTGGTATGACCACAGTGTACTCATCTTCTGATGGCTGCTCCTAGCTGGATAATGCAATATGTCACAAAATTCAGATCATCTCAAACTGGTTTCTTGAACATTACAATGAGTTCACTGTATGCAAATGGTCTCCACAGTCACCAGATTTCAATCCAACAGAGCACCTTTGGGATGTGGTGAAATAGGAAATTTACATCATGGATGTGCAGCCCACAAATCTGCAGCATCTCTGTGATGCTATCATGTCAATATGGACCAAAAATCTCTGAGGAATGTTTCCAGCACCTTGTTGAATCTGTGCCACGAAGAATTATGGCAGTTCTGAAGGTAAAGGGTACTTTGTAAAGTGGTCAAGGAGTGTATATATACTATATAAAGACCAGGGGATTTCCAAACACAAATCAACAAACAGGGCAATAAATTGTACGATTGTACCATCTGCAGGTAAACCACCCGATAGATGAGACCATGAGAAAATCTTCATGGAAAAAGTCACGTGTCCAACTACACAATAAAACAGCCCAACACTCTGAAAAAAATCTAAATTGTATTTGTATGAAGCTATCATCACACTTTATGTAGTTTTCTCATGTGTTTTCTCATTTCTTTTCATATTTGGCAGTCTACAAATGTTTAAGATTTGGAGTTGACTTTGCCACTATTATATTTAGTTTCATATTTATATCTCAAACAAAACAAAAAAACAACAACAAAAACATGTTGAAAAGTATTAAGCAAGTAATACTTTTTCTTTAATTTCCAAACTCAGAACATATTTTAGCTTATACAGGTGTAGGTCATAACAAGATGGGCATGTTATTCCAAGCTATTTCAGCATGTTGTTTCATATCTCAAACAGAACTCTCCATTGTTATTTTGCTATAAATACTTTTCAGTGTTGCAATGTATTTAAAAGCTCAAGTTTGTTTCAGTGCAACATTGTCATCAGTGCTAATGCTGCTTTTTCTTCTCGCACTATGAATATTTTCCAGGTATACCTTCACTGCCATTTACACGTTCGAGTCAGCGATAAAGATATTAGCGAGAGGGTTCTGTACAATGCCGTTCACCTTCTTGAGAGATCCATGGAACTGGCTGGACTTCACTGTCATTGTCATGGCGTAAGTACAGATATCAGTGATCATTAATCTCTTCTGATTCACTGAATCAGTGTTTGTATTCTCTTGTGAGGAATAGTTTTTAAGAAAAATGTAATGCAATCAGCTGATAAAAATAAAAATCCCCTCCCTCACTTTTCAGTAATGTCAGCGTGACTGTGGTGAAGCAGTAATCCTCTGTGGTGATTTGAAACACCATCAACAATAAGTCTTTTGCAAAGGTCACAACATTTGCTTGATTTTTGTTGCAACATTTGCTTTGTTACAACAAAATCACTTTTACTGGGTGAAGAGGCACTAAAAGCTGTGTCCATCAGTGCTTAATGTGTTTATATAAATATGGTCCAGTCTGCTAATTCATTCTTGGAGCTGCTAAGTGAATCACGTGACATGTATGTGACTGGAGTTGAACCCAGAGAGAATTATCACCTAGGTACTGCCCTCAAATTTGCTGTTTTAGTTGACTAATTGCTCTCGTAGTATTGTTTTTGGCAGCAAAGGGCAGACAGTTCCAGCAAAAATGTTTTGTTACAGTCTGTACACACTGTGCATCCCCAGCACTTAACTCCATGCAGACTAGTGGAACATTTAGCAGCTGAACAGACAGCACAATATTGTTTGCCAGATGTTGGTGGAGACCAAAATAGGAGCTAAAAGAAGAGGGATCGTCAGATTTACACTGACCAGCTAAACAGAAATACAACTCCATATGAATGCTGAATGCTGGGTACTATGTATCATCTTTATTTTTTCTGCTTGTTACATGTAAAGTCATTGCCACAGTTTATGGGTTTATATATTAACTCTACTCTAACTGGACCAAAACAATAACAAAGCCAACTGAAAACATGTAATAGAAACTTATAACACTACTTTCCATGCGGAGACATCTGATCTCTGTTCACTTATTGCATGAATTTCCAGATATTTGACCGAATTTGTTGACCTTGGAAATGTCTCTGCATTGAGAACCTTCAGAGTTCTGCGAGCACTGAAAACCATCTCAGTTATCCCAGGTAAGAGAACAATCAGGTGAAATCACAGGCCATTTCTCTATGATTCCTTTTAGTCCTCTCCAATATGTCTAAATCTTATTCACATTGCTTTCTATAATGCTGCCATACAAGCAATACATTGTCTCCTGTCCTCCCCGAAGGTCTAAAGACCATCGTCGGTGCCCTGATCCAGTCTGTGAAGAAGCTGGCAGACGTGATGATCCTGACCGTGTTCTGTCTCAGTGTTTTTGCCCTCATCGGCCTGCAGCTTTTCATGGGGCTGCTGCGACAAAAGTGCATCCGCAGCCTCGCGCACTGCGTTAACTCCTCGATTAGCCCCAACACATCCTTCATCTGCAACAACAGAACCTGGAGCTCCACTGAGGACTTCCTCAGCAGTGAAGGTCAGTCAAAAACAAAAAAGCCTGCCATTGGATCAGTTACGGTATTTCACACATGTACAGTGCTCTTAATACTGCACTATTTAATATTTCACTTATTTCAACTTTTTGTATGTTTAACATGTTCCCGTTTCCTTAGATAATTTTTACAAAGTTGAAGGAGCAAAGGATGCCTTAATATGTGGATATGGAAGTGATGCAGGGTAAGCAAACCTTTGCTTTTCTTACTGCTTTTGCTTAATGTTCACAATTTATCACGTATATATAGTTAGATGTAGCTCGAGCTCGAGGCTCACAAGAAAAGGAGGATCCAACAATAGATGATGTCCTGTCCTTTAGGGTTCATATTTTCAATCTGTGATTTAAGAGGCGTAATGTATAGAGGTTCGATCCCATTGGAGGGAGAGGTGTACCCTGAGAGAGGCTGAACACAAGACAACATGTGGCGTGGATAATCACCACGGCTCCACTGGAATCCTTCACAGAGAAACATGGAGCTGCCAGCTGGATAGAGGGAGGTCTTTGGAGATTTCATCATCTCAAAAGCTCTGTGCCATGATTAGGTTAACTGGAGCAGACTAGAACACTTTGGGATTGATATTTTGTTATCATATTCTTATTTCTGCTGTACTGATGCCTTCAATTAGTGCTTCTGATTAACCTACTTACTGAGCTAAAATACACCAAAACAATGCTAAATATAAGTTCCTACTATTTTTAGCTGTCCCTCTTTTAGATGTGAGTAAATATAGATGTAAATGCACAGATGATATAGATGATGGACTTTGTTCCCGTGAAAGGCACAATCTGAAACCATCCAAATATTGCTACTCAGCCTACGCACTGAATAATCCTGTAAATCCAAATGCTTTTGAAACAAGCACAACAGGATGACTCTGCCCAATGCCAGGCCCAGTTCAGGGGTTATAGTGAACTAAATACCCATCTGTGTGAATCTGAAATCCTGTAGCTTCAACAAATGGCTTCCATTAGGTGCTCTTGTTAATAATACAAGATAATGGATGATAGCAAATAAAACATGGTGATGATATTAAGCGTTTGCAGGGAAGTTTGATGCAGATGTGTTTTCATTTTTTTTCTCCACATTTAAAACATGTGGTTCTATATGAAACCTTTAAGGTTTATGTCATGTATATACATGTAGCTTTCCATGTTAAGATTTTCCACTTGTTTCAATGACTTGTGTAGTATTGAAAGGCACCTAGAGACCACAGGAAATGGTGTAGTATATTTGCCATGTTTTTCTTTTTTATGAAGAAATTGTTCAATATGGTCCTTTATTTAAACATAATACAAACTTTATGTTATCTCTCAAAAAGTGGTGGTTGCAGAAGGAGTGCCAGGGAAAATAGTGCCATAGAAATACAAAAAAAAGAAAAGACTTGACCAACCTGAGCCCTGTTTGTCTGCTGAAGCATTACTGTCAACCTCTGATGTTGTTGTAGGTTATAATTTCACATGTTGTATTCTTTTAAGCAGCTTTAGGCAAGAATACCTCACTGTAATAACTGAGAGTGAAGTTACACATGTAGTGGGACAAACTGCTGGTTCCAGAAGTGTTTTCCCCCCTGCTATATCCCTATTTAAATGATGTTCATGTTCACGTTCAAATTATTTTGGTTCCAAAATAAAAAAAAAAAAATTTCTATATAAATTTAATATTTAAACTTTTTTTTAACCAAAAGGTTCTTAAATTGACAAGTTAAAATCCTCCCCATTGGATATTTTCCATTAAAGAAATTTAAGTATATGAGTATATGAATTTTTTGGTTTTGGATTATAGTTATACAGCTATTAATGCAGTAATTTAACAAGTTAATAGAAAAAGTATAGCCATTATAGGAGTCCAGCCACCCTTTAGTTTTTAATCTCCCTTGGTAACCTCTCCTCCAAAAGCACAGGAGCTTAATCTCCCAAGACGTACAATCTGATTCAGTAATTTGTGTTGAAGTCGGAGCAAAAAGATTTGGAGGGGGAAATGATGTCACCAAACTCACATAAATAGTGGGTCAGTAAGATCAGACGAGTACCGATATGACCTATCCAGCTGTCCCACCTACAAGTCACTACAAATGAACTTTCTTTTGTTGCCCGTTTTTTGTGTTTCTGCCATTTGTGGAGCTCTGATGGAGCACTGTGACCAATACCACTGAGTTTGAACCTTTTTATTTTTTTTAAATAAATCTTTGGACAATAGGATTGGTCCTCTATTCTCCCTTTGATTTGAAGATTGCTACATAATCACTAAGAATATGCATTTTGTTGCACTTATTGCATTTTTAAAAAAATTCTTTACAGTTAAACTGCAGTTAAAGCAAGAGTGGCACAGATTCGTGACATGTTTGACAGGTTAAAGTAACCATAAGGTAGCTTATGGTTTTACTGGCAGATAACTGAGACAGCCTCTTAACTTGTGCGACATTTTTAGATGGAACTTTCTGAGGCTGGCTGTGGAGAAGAGCAAGATATTAAGCAG
Organism: Heterochromis multidens; assembly: GCA_015108495.1. Taxonomy (NCBI): domain Eukaryota; kingdom Metazoa; phylum Chordata; class Actinopteri; order Cichliformes; family Cichlidae; genus Heterochromis; species Heterochromis multidens. Next base: position 24,733 of record VUQS01057919.1, on the reverse strand, counting down.
GTCAGGATGGAGGACGTAAAACATAGAGGATGCTTAATCTTTTGAGTGTATTCCAACAAGTAATCCCTGAGTAGATTTCCAAATTAAAGCTTTGGATACGTTATGATGACACACACACACACACACACACACACACACCGAGTCACACACATGCGCACTAGCACCCATCACGCCTACTGTAGAGTTGAGGCAAGTGCTTATCCCCTCACATCTTAAAACCACTATGCATTAAGGATTATGACTGATTGTATTGAAAGTTTCAACTTTTGCCCTGAGCTGGAGTGATGTGGGCAGGAAACCCACCACCTTAGTCCCACCCAGGAAAAAATTGTTGCGATTGACAGATGTTCCTCTGTTATACAAACAGGAGGAAATTGATGTTATGCTCTCAAATATAATACTTAAAAAAAACTGTAAACATGTAGCAAAGAGCTTTAATGGAGTGCTGACACACCCCACGCTGTGTCAGCTGTGTTGCAATGATTGCGCACGATAACTTGTGAAATCGTTTATTATTCATGTTTTGCCTTTTCTTTAAAAACACATGCTGTCACTTTTTAGATTTTTGGCTGGATGTTTCCTATCATTCCAGGAAGCCACAGGTTTCCATACATTTCTGTATTTATATTTTAACACAGTTTTCTTTTCCTGCTTCCTGCTTGTGCATGCTGGCCTTGCTTTGTTGTTGCATTGCCTGATACTGTTGTCATTTAAATAAGTGGCTGATGTTTGTGTGTTAGACTGCACATCGTTCACATTTGTGTTTGCGGTCACATGTGATGCTTGTTGCAATTATATGTAGGCCTTGTACATTTGCCCTCGTGCAGAAATAATTCAGGGCACACAGGTGACGAGTATAACACACTATGGTGACATTTTTTGTAGAGCATGACTTGAGATCAAGGAGAAGAGCTGAACACACGTGCTACATGAGGCATGTTCATCCCATTCTGTGATCTCGTTTCACACGGAGCTCTGTATATCCCCTTCCCTGTCAGCTTTCCAGATAAGGAAACACACGGTTTCTGCTCTAGAGCAGCCAGCCCAGACAGAAGATACTGCTCCAAAAACAGGCCTTTGCACCTAGAGGAGCTGCAGTTTGGATCACTCTGCATTGGCTTCATTTTCAGCTCCGGAGGTTTCCCCTTTGGATTAACACCAAAAATCCATCACTGTTGTCCTTTTTAGCTCTTACCCAAGCTTCCTCAAGAGGCTTTGCCTTTTCTCAGGCCGCCATTGTTGACATGGATTTGTTCTTAATGACTTGCGTGGTTAAAAAAATTAAACGGGGGTGCTAGTTTCGCTCATAGGTTGAGCAGGTGACCGCAAGGCTAAATGCAGCGGCTTGGGCTCGACTCTGACCCGAGGACCTTTTGCAGTGTGTCTTCCCCAACTCTCTCATTCCCCGCTTTCCTGTCTCCTCTTCACTGTACTATCTAATCAAGGCAAAAGCCCAAAAGAATAAAGCAAAAAATAAAGTAAATTTATGCTGATTATGCTGATTATACTATATTAGAATATTCATGTAAAGACAACTTCCAAGATAACAGATACAAACAAAAAATCCATAGTAATGGCAAGTAGTAAAAATACATGAAAAAAAAAGAAAACTTGCAGCATATTTAGATGTGATGTACAGCTGAGTTTTATGTGTGTGTATCAGCAGCTCTCCATGGGGAGCAGTAACTTTGTCTCCAGGGCAGTCACTATAGAGACTTCTGGGACATGAGCTCCGCGGGCGCCTTGTTTTATAACGGCCTCTAATTGCAGGAGTCTCACATTTGTGTAGCTGTTTAATGGACAACAATGGATTAACAAGTACATCATTAGATGCAGTTTATGAATTTATGTCCACTGAATAGAGGCAGCCAGCATTGAGGGTACTGTTACATTTGAAATCCCCGTCTATAGAAAGTTGCTCAGACTTCATTGCGGCAAATAATAATTATTATAGAAAACTTGTTAGCTAAACTTACTTAATGATATCACACCTTCCATGATTTATTTTCCGTTACCTAATTGGATGCTAGTAGGTAATGGAAAATAGTTTCATTTTTATAAAACCTGCAGTTTATTTTCCAGACTAGTCATTTAAAGTGTGAAGTATATAAAATGTCCCAAAGGTGATGTTATAACTAGTACTGTGCTGACAATGATCTCAAACTTAGGAATTATAAGCAAATTATAACCACCAAATAAGCAAAGTGTCTTTGCTAGTTTCGGTTTAGTTTTTGTTGTTTGAAAGTGTTCTGTGTTAGATTAATTTTCAGTAGTTTCAGTATTGAACTGCACCTTTACAAACATTTGTGGAAGAATGGGTCGTTCTACAGAGCTCACTGAATTCCAGTGTGGTACTGTATTAGGATGCTACCACATATAGTTACAGAGCGGGTTTGTCAAGTGATGAGAGTGAGTAAAAGTTGCCAATGCTCCAAACCTCCTCTGGCATTACTATCAGCACAAAAACTGTGCACCAGGACCTTCATAGCATGGCCGAGCAGCTCTTGTAGGTGTAATGTGTAGGTGGCCCAGTACTTTTGTCCATATAGTGTATGTCAGTCATCCGTATCTTGTGCTCTCATTGGTAGTTATCGCTTGGTAGGTATCTCGGACCCACCCGTTTCACATCACCAGCTACTGTTTTGTCCACAGTTGCTTGAAGTGGCTGAATGTCATTGACTTTCTATGGTCTCGCGTTGCCACATTGCTGTAAATCACTTCCTGTCTGGAAGCAGCTTTAGTTGACAACAAGTGAGCAATACACTTGGCATGCTTGCTAGAAGGCACATGAAGCTGCACCACATAGGAAGCGCCACACAAGAAGTGATTTGCAGCAACGTGATGACCAGAGACCATAGAAAGTCAACGGCATATGGCAACTTCAAGCAAATACAAGGGGAAAAAAACGTTGGCAACCTGAGGTGGGTGAGTCCCGGGATAAACTTTTCAGTTGGCAGTAGACTCACAGTCATGTAGACATCTCAGTCTCAATAAACACGTGCTCCAAAGCCTCCTTAAGCTGACAAATTTGACCAACTTGACAATGACTAAAACCAAAGACATTTACCTCCTTATTTTTATTTTAGCTGGTTTTGTACAGACATAATACTGTTCCTGTTAGTTTGCTTTTTTTTTTTCCAAAAATCAAGTTTTTCTTTTTATTTTACTAAAGTGAAGAAGACGGATTTTCAAATTCACAAGATTTGTTAGGAAATTGAGTCGATGAAATCATTCTTTTTTAGGACAGAAAGATTTTTGGTCATTTTGCTCAACAATGAGATATATGAAATAAAGTAAATGTTTTGTTGTATTGATTAACAGAGGTGAACAGATACGTTTGAGTAGCAGAGGGACAGCCTGACAGGAAGATGTCGCTGGCCTCTCACAGCATCCTCTGTCCTCACTGCTGGATATTAGTGAGCATTCCTGCTTAGCTGGCGGGTTGGTGAGATCCACAGCTGTTCTCACAGCAGTGCTCTTCCGCCCAGCTGTTTGCCAGCCATTATGAAATTATTCCGCACTCAGATTGACATGGCAGTCCAGCTTGTTCTCAGCTGCTGGACTTAAATATTTGCTGTAATGCCACTATGTTGACAATGAAGATCAGAGACGCTGGAAACGAGCTGATTTTTTAAAATTATTTTTTTATTTCCAGCTGCAATTTGATATCCATCTGGCTAATCCCTTTTGCTCCAGTGTATTTTAGTGTTCCCGTCTGAAACATTTTTCAAGTGCCCTCTTCATTGAAATAATGGTGATGATAGTATGTACTCACTGACTTATCTGCCTCTTTTCTCTATGGAGTCAAAGGCTGCAGGGCCACAAGTAGATACTCTGAATGTTTTTAACTCTGGTAAAGCAGCATGCACAACGGCACAGTTATATCTGTCCACAGCCACTTTTGATTTTCCTGTGCTCGGTCTTTGTTTATCAGTCCTGGCCTCTTATTATTTATCTTCTACCTCTCAATTGTTTGTACATTACAGGAAGTGTCCAGATGGATTTGACTGCCTAAAAATAGGGAGGAATCCAAACTACGGCTACACCAGCTTTGATACTTTCGGCTGGGCTTTTCTGGCACTTTTCCGTCTCATGACACAGGACTACTGGGAAAAACTGTTTCACCAGGTGCAATTTTTGAATTTCGGTTTTTCCTCTACCAGCATCCTGTAGTGACAACCTTCAACTTAAAAGTTCAAATTTTCTCAAATATCAAAAATCAAATATTGATTTAGTGGATGGACAACCAGCATGTGAACTTTCCATTAATCAAAACATTTAAGCCACTTGCACAAATCAGTGTTTACTACTGTAGCCCTGAGAGGTCAAACGCACTGCAAATTAAGAAAACGCCAGCAAATAGAAAAATGCTGCAAAAGCACAGAAAAAGACAACAGAAGATGAATTAAACACTACAGAAATAGAAAAACGCCTCAAAAGTTCACCAAAAAAAAAAAAAACTCACAAAACACAACGGAAGTGATTTTGGGGACACAATAATGTGATGGAACAGCTGTGGAAGTAACAAGCTAACAGTAAACAGCTGTTTACATGTATCTACAGTATTATATGAATCATGCAATTAAAGCACACATTACCTGCATCTTGTTCTCCCTCACAACACTGATGATTCCTCCGCTTCTTTTAAGCGTGTCTCAGTGCGATCCTTCACGTTTTGTTTCCTGTCACTTCTGCAGCTGGTCCATCACATTATTGTCTCCCCAAAAACACTTCCACTGTATTTTGTGAGATTTTGTTTTTTTCTGCTTCCATTGTGGTTTATTTATCCGTTGTATTTTGTGTGCTGTTTTTCTATTTGCTGGTGTTTTCTTAAGTTGCAGTGCATTTGACCTCTCAAGGCCACCGTAGTTTTCACATTCACAGTGAATCAGTAACTGGGGAACATAGTGGAGCCTTTAGAGAGAGAGAGACAGCTAACATACCTAAAAGAAGATTGAATAAGCCTGAATATTAGACTTCCCTTCACGAATTAGCCAGGAACATAAATCCAAATGAAGGCAAGGTGTATTGAGAAACCAGCATGAGGATTTGAAATGCTGACCTTGCAGCTAAAAAATAAATATTGAACTGCTAAAGCCATGGCTGTGATGTAGGTTTCTCAGTCATTTTGGTCATTTGAAACAATCCCTTAAAAATCTGGAAGATATGGTGTCTTGCAAAAGGCTTAAAATGTGTTGGCATGACACACAAAATGTTTTTTGACATGGAATCGCATTGCTGTCAGATAGCAAAGATTTGAAATTGTAGCCACATGTCAGACGTTCACTATTAATTCATACTCTGCCATACCAAATAAGGAATTTGGATGAATAAGGTGAAAATGTCAGTTGTTCCCCTTTAATTATCCAACTGTGTGTTGATTTCTGTACTAACCTGAGGTGTTTAGCTTTGACAAATGATATGCCTTATAACCATAACCAGTGCTGAACTGAATTTGCTTTTATTGACTCTACCAACTTTGATTCCCTCAGACTCTGCGCTCAGCTGGGAAGACCTACATGATCTTTTTTGTTCTAGTTATCTTCCTGGGCTCTTTCTACCTGGTCAACCTTATCCTGGCTGTAGTGGCCATGGCCTACGAGGAGCAGAATCAGGCAACCATTGCTGAGGCCTGGCAGAAAGAGAGGGAGTTTCAGATGGCCATGGAACAGCTGAGAAGAGAGCAAAGAGTAAGTGTGGTGTATTGTTATATTTTCATGTGTGCTTTCAGCTGAAGACAAACAAAACCATAACTCTGTCACACAATTTCTTCCCGTGTGAAGTTGGCAGCAAAAAGACAAGCACAGGAGACAGACTCAGTGTTGTCCCCAGAGCTGTCTCCATTCTGTGTGAAGTATACAGGAAGTATACGAAGAAGCAGCAGCAGAAGAAGAAGATCTCACAGGACACTGTCTGAGGAAACAACAGAGGAAGCTGCAGAACAGAAGATGGAGCCACTGGAAGAAGTAATGGTACGTGACTTTAACGAGCGCGCTGTCAAGTAGTTAATGGTTGAAACCATAGAAGCTAATGTGTTCTTCCATATTTCTGTAGCCCCCTATGTCTCCCCTGCCAGCCCACCCTCTGCTGGCCACGCTCTCCTCTCACCCTCTCAGCACCAGGAGAGGAAGCCAGAACAGCATCTTCAGCTCCTTCCGGGTTCGCAACAACTCAGAGGCTGACTTCGGGGACGACGAGTATAGCATTCATGGTGACGCCTTCAGGAGCCGCACCAGTTCAACAGCAACACCGTGGAAGAGGAGAACAGGCAGCGTGAGGAGCCACTGCTCCCAAATCTTTACCCCCAGCCTCAATATCAACGGTCGACTGAACATCTCCCTCGACCACAACGGAGTCACGACCATGGGTCTGCTCACCCCTACATCCATGCCAGCTCACAGCATGGAGAGAGTCAGGGAAGACACAGTGAGTGATGGAGCGCCTGTGTGATGAGACTGTCCTGAACATGTCAAATATGGGTTTATAAGCAAAAAACAAAAAAACCTTACATTTGTATCTTAAAGAACAGCCTGCCAAATGAAAATGACAATAAAGCTTCATATTTATTTTTTTTTAGGTATTTTCTGTTTGCCAGAAGCCCTCTAGTGCAGAGGAGACAGTTCCTAGGCCTGTCCTGCAGCCTTCCCCTACAGTGACAGATCCATCTCCAGTGCGCAGGAGAAGAGGCCTGAGCTCTGTCAGCTTTTATAGTGATGCCATGGATGGTGCGTCCATTTCACTGTCAAAGGAAGCGTTCGGAAATTACATTACATTTTGGGGACTTATTGGTTGTCTTACCAAGAGTTTTATGTGGGGAAGTATAATAATAATAATAACTTATTTTTATAGCATTTTTCAAAACACAGAATTACAAAGTGCTTCACAGTTTGAATAAAAGCCGCACATTAAAGTATACGTGATCGAACATACAGACACATAAACAGACACATAATCAACCATATGGTCAGACATTCATTCCAACATACACACTTCCATACGCACAAATAGTTGTAAACTATGGCCCAAATTAAAGGGGGAAAGATTAAGAGAAGGCTAATCTATAAAAAATGTATTTTCAGCAGTCGTTTAAAACAAATCACAGAATCAGCCGACCTGATAGGCTGAGGAAGGCTGTTCCACAGTTTGGGCGCAACAACCTCAAAAGCTCTGGTTTTAAAATCAGAGTGAG
>VUQS01057919.1:0-17524 GCA_015108495.1 Heterochromis multidens | reverse complement strand
CGAAAATAATGGGGAAAAAATTAAGGGAAAGCTAACCTATAAAAATGTATTTTCAGCAGTCGTTTAAAACAAATCACAGAATCAGCCGACCTGATAGGCTGAGGAAGGCTGTTCCTCAGTTTGGGCACCACAACCTCAAAAGCACGATCGCCTGTGGTTATAAAATCAGCGAGGGACAGTTAGGAGACCCTGGTTAGAAGATTGGAGAGGCCAGCTGCAGTGATAGGGTCTCAGAATTTCTGATATATAAGCAGGGGTCTGTCCATGTAGAGCTTTATATGTTAATAACAGGATTTTAAAGTGGATTCTGAATTTCACTGGAAGCCAGTGAAGGGGGCCGATGTACTGCCTGACCTCCTTAGAGAAACTGTCAGGGCCAAACACAAGAACCTCAGTTTTACCAGAATTGAGATACAGGAAATTTGAATGCATCCAATTAGTAATGGCAGAGAAGCATTCACTGAGGCAGGAAAGGCTGTTGAGGTTGTTGGGCTTAACAGAAAAGTACAACTGTGTGTCATCTGCACAGGAATGGTAGGAGATTCCTTTAAAACGATTAAGCAGATGACCTAGGGGTAACATATATAAAGAAAACAGAACTGATCCAAAGATTGAGCTCTAGGGGACTCCACATACCAGAGGTGCAGATGAGGACATACATTGGTTAATATGAATTCTGAAGTATCTGTCAGATAAGTATGATGAAAACCATTTGAGAGCAGTACCAGTGATGCCAACCCAGTTTTTTAATCTGTTAATAAGAGTATCTAACTAACTAACTATCTAACTAATCTATACTAACTTAGCTAGCAGAGCAGCCTAGTGTATATAACATAATGATAATTCCCATGTGAATTTTTGCCTAGAGCCCCAACAGACCCTAGAATCACCACTGGCTTCAGGTTATAGCCAATGGTGTTTAAAAATGAAGAAAAGGCAGAGGCTATGATCTGCAGGTATATAAAATATTTCATTGCGGTGTCTCTGCAGAACTGGAGGAGTCGAGGCAAAAGTGCCATCCCTGCTGGTACACATTTGCCAAGAGGTATCTGATATGGGATTGCTGCCCCTGGTGGCTGAAGCTGAAGGAGTATGTGAAGTTAATGGTGATGGATCCTTTCCTGGATCTTGGTATCACCATATGCATTGTGCTGAACACCCTCTTCATGGCACTCGAGCACTACCCCATGACTGAAGAGTTCAACACCATGCTCTCAGTGGGCAATCTGGTAAGGTTTTGATGATTACAAAGGGATGTTTCCAGCTTTTAAAACACTTTCTATAAGTGATGTTGGTTGCTGGAGAAGCAGAGGAAAGTACAGAGAGTAGAGCAGAGAGGAATCAGAATTGGCCGGCATTCAGATAATCCATTTCTGTATCAGACAGGTTGTTTTTTAAAGCAGGTTAGGCTGTGCAGGACAGGAGGTCACATACAGTGATGCTGATCCTCTGTCAAAGATTCTGTTTTAGACTATTTGTGATTATCCTTGGTAAGAGGGAGTATTTTTAGCAAGAGGTGGAACTGACTTTCTGTAGTTCTCGTTTGAAACCTCCCCCTACTGGTGAATTTTAGACTCTGACAGTGTCATCAGGTCTGGAAATATGGTCATATTTGCTCATTTATTCACTTGAAGTAGTTGCTTTTGTTTGATATCTCATAAACCTTAATATATGTTTACGAGATTTGGCAGAGGAAAAAGGACTTTTTGGTCCAGATACACCAATGATTTAAATGAGTTTTTTTTTTTTAATTATTATTATTATTTAGTTAAAATGTTGTTTTTTTTCCATGAATAAATAATTAATTAAGTAGGTAAAAAATTATATAACTTTATATATACCTTTACATGAATAAATTAAAAACAACAACAAAAATGTAATAAAATTTATTGAAATACATTTTTATATTTTCTCTTGAACTAAGTTCAGTTTGTGTTTAGAAGCATTCACTTCAATGTTTTCAGTTCTTTCATTCATAAAATTCAAATTCCACATCTTTTGAAGACAGTTGCAACAGTGTGAAATTGTTTATTTGTGGTCAGCAAAAGAGAAACAACTCATCTAAAAGACTATGAATGGTCTAGAGCTGAAGAAGTCAGGTATTAATGTCTAACAAATGTGTGTAGCTACATAATATTCCTGTTGTGATGGTAGATTTTTCACCTCAAACTGTCTCTTTGTCACTGTGGGTTTTTTTAGGTGTTCACAGGTATCTTTACAGCTGAGATGGTTCTAAAGCTGATTGCCATGGACCCATATTACTACTTCCAACAGGGCTGGAACATCTTTGATGGCATCATTGTTTGCCTCAGTTTAATGGAGCTGGGCCTCTCCAATGTAGAGGGACTGTCTGTCCTGCGATCTTTCAGATTGGTGAGAAAAATCTTGCTCATTGAACTCAACTCTCTGCTGTACTTTGAAGAACATTTTGTAATTATTTCACTCTGATCAACTCCTGATCAACAGGAAACAGAACAAAGAGACAGGAGCAGGTTCAGCTGTTTCCAATGGCAGACAGCTGATGAACTAAGTGTGTCTAAGATGAAAAATTTTTTTTTTATTAACTCTGAGACACGAGAAACTTCTCTAGACAAGCTAAAGAATAAAAATATGGACCTGGAAATGAGCATAATACGTCCATTTTAAACAACAGTGATACTTAGGGATACAGCTCAGTGTTGTACACCAATTGTAATCAGTCCTAACAATCAGACTTTGCACCACTAAAAAGATAAAACTCTCTTAAGGATTCAACTCTGCAGTCTAGTTAAGCTTTTATAGTATAATAGCCAGTCTCTTGTAAAGATGCAGCTTCATTTGTCTTCTTCACATTTCTCTTCTCATAAGTTACGAGTCTTTAAGCTGGCAAAATCCTGGCCTACTCTCAACACTCTCATCAAGATCATCGGCAACTCGGTGGGTGCCTTGGGAAACCTGACGCTGGTATTGGCCATCATTGTCTTCATCTTCGCTGTGGTGGGCATGCAGCTATTCGGCAAGAACTATCAAGACTGTGTCTGTAAGATCTCCTTTGACTGTCAGATGCCTCGCTGGCACATGAAGGACTTTTTCCACTCCTTCCTGATTGTGTTCAGGGTGTTGTGTGGCGAGTGGATCGAGACCATGTGGGACTGTATGGAAGTTGCTGGCCAGCCCCTCTGCATCCTGGTCTTCATGTTGGTCATGGTCATAGGGAACCTAGTGGTAAGTTCTTACGACTTAGCATCTAAAACTCTAACCTGTTTAAGGTTACGTTGGGTGATATTCTATATTTTTCATACCAGCAAATCTCACAAAAAGACTTTTCTATTGAAAAGTGTCCGTGTAGGCTTTCCCCTGTTCTCTGTGCCACAGAGGGAACAGACAACAGAAATTACCTATGAAGGGAGACTGGGCAAATTTAATTTAGGTATGGTTGTTGTGATTCCACCTATGTTAATCGGTAGAATCGCAAAACCTTTTGATCACACATCAGATGTTTAAATCAGTGGCTGAAGTACTCTAAAAACAGGTTTGTTAAACAAAAACACAATACCCAGGAAGTTCATGGAATTGCTCAGCTTTTGAAAAATATTTAAATCATCAGGTACACATTTTTAGAAAGTATAGAGAAGTGAATGAATACATTGTTCCTTGATTAAAAAAAGGAGGGTATGTTTTCAGTGCTGTTCTGTCTGTTTGTTGGTTTGTCAGCAAGACTATATAAAAACTATAAATCAGAATATCATCAAAGGTGGTGGAGAGGTGGAGCGGAGACAAAGACAACCCATTCAATTTTGGTGCAAATCTGGATTACTTTCTTTAAACTTGCCAAATAGGTCATTGGCCTTTAGCAGAAGTGCTTTTGGTGTTCTAAAACACTGGCAAAGTTACCCTTTAAATAGTATACGATGACTAAGAGAGATCCAGTAGCACTTCAGTGCTACCAAATCCACATGGTGATGTCACAATTAATCTGGGATTACGTGGCACTAGGGAGGACTGCTGATTGTGTATTATGTGAATGGACCATCCTTCAAGTTAATTATGATAACATTTGCAAACTGTCTTAGTTTGTATATCTGTAAATGAGTACCTCTTCAGCATGCACTAATAAATCAAACTGTCACAGTCTTGTGCTAACTTCAGATTATATTTAGACTTGCTACCAAGTCTACTAAGTCTAATAAAATATGGGTTTATGAGATTTGCAAATCATTGCATTCTGTTTTCATTTACATTTAACTCAGTGTCCAAAACGTTTTTGCAGTTGGGAGTGTAACTTTACAATATATAAACCAACTGTTGTTTCTGCTGCATCATATATGTATTAACTGCACATGTTGCTGTGCAAACCGAAGCCACAAGAGACAAACTCAGTGCTGGAGCAGCTTTACTGCCCTTTTATCCACTGCTAATGAGCTAAGCCTTACGGGTGAAATTGGGACCTAAGTGCTGTAGAGAGGTTTCACCCTCACAGAGGGTTCACCCTGTTTAACACCAGGTTTTGATTTTTACACAGTTTGCACATCAACACATGCAGCTGTTTCCCCCCCCCCGAAAAAAAAAAGGTTAATCCAGTTTCAACTGTATACAACCACTGTTACCATGTGCAGTAGCCAGGATACATACATACACTGGTCCTCCCATATGGCGAGCTGTTGTCCAGCTGTTTCCTGTGAGTTGACGTTAATGAGAACAGATAAAAATATCCCGGAAGCAAAAGCACACAGCATTCACAGGATTTGTTTATGGTCAGCCTCATTTTGATTTAAATGCAGTGTCATTGCAGCACTGATGCTGGGTATAGAAAACCACTTGTTTTTCAGTATAACACTGTTTCTGCCAAGAAAATTCTAGTTTTAATGTTATTTAATGAATTTAATTAAATTCCTTTAACAAAAATTAGCAGAGATATGCACTATTCAAATCCAATCAAGAGAAAGATACTTTCTAGAGTTTTCTTTCATGTCATGTTAAGCCCATATTGCTTCTTTGCACTTAAATATTAACACCATCAGCACTGAAATGAGTTTAGTTTTGTTGGTTAACCATTTTAAAACCCTGTGCAGTTCCTGCTGGATATAGAACACCTGCTCCCAGCATTCTCCCCGTGTCCTCTGCCATTAAACATTTAATCCTGTGCTCTGAAATGTATCTGTCAGCCAAAAATCTTTTAAAAAAACTTTTTTTTGTGAACTCTAAAAATGTATTTGTTAATCTTTGCCTGGATGTTGACAGACCCAGTCATTCATGCAGATTTAAATATATATGTATTTTGTAAATACGTGTAATTTATGCAGAAATCCACAAACTAATACTTACACTTTAGGAACTTTCAGATTTTAGAGTTTAAATCTGGCACCACAGATATACCTGATTAGATTTTGCTGTATAGATTTGCATATTAAAGAGGGATCACTGATTTCCCACATGCTCATTTTAAAACCAGATATGGAGTTAAAAACATGCTTGTATAAAAAAAACTTTGCTAATTAATCACATAATTTGGTTTCTTAGTAGGAAAATGATTTTGCACTTTTGGAACAACATAGAGTTTCTGATGCTATACATTTGCCTAATATGCTTGAAAACATTTTGTTCATATTCTTGATGACAAACTATTTGTTCTGTGAGGATACAAGTATGTGATGGAGAGCAATGGAGGGCATAAGAAAGTGTATCATTTCTGCACTATTTTTATCAATAACACAGTAATGCACGATGCTGCTCCTTTATTTATATGGCTCATCAGCTGGTGAGGATGCTGACCTTTCCTAAGACATGTAGCTTTAGCCTTTCAGCTTTTTTTAAATATATGCTTTCTGACATCAGCACTAGTTAACGATGACAAAGTGATGAGACGACCTATAGAGTACATAGCAGTTTCTCTAGTAACTGTATTGCATTGTTAGACCAAAGATCAGATCACAACAGTGCTTCCTATGGAATTTAATGGACAGAAACCTCTCTCTGCACATGAATCGTGGGAAAGCAGTTTATCCAAGGGATTATCCAGGATGCTTAGGGGTGAGAAGGTCGGAGGGCATTCATCACTAATCATCTGCTCATGCTCCCCATCTCTGACTAGCTCAGTGGCTAAAGATGATCCTTGCCAACTGTGCACATCACACATGCAGTGAAAACACAGAACACACACACATATGCGCAGTGTTATGCCCCATTCTGCTGCTCTCTAAGCTAGCAGACAGATTACTTAGGAGTTGAATACTTTGAACCTCGACTTCAGGAGGACTGAAACACCAGCCATATGTGCCCGAGCATATCGTTGTTGCAGGACACAGCGGGATTTGCCAATGTTGACAAAATATACAGAACATCATATCAGGCATTAGGTCAAATGATTCCTCTAGCTCACATGCTAAACCAATCAGTGCTTTGTACGTGAGATGGTGATAGAAGCATAATGTGGATACACTATATTCTGATTTGTTAACCCTTTTCACACCTAAGATCCTTGTTCCAGGCCATATTAACACACTACCCACCATCACCTTTAGGGTACTGCAGTGTGGCATATTGAGTAAAGAGGCTGCCTGGAAATAGTACGGCTAAAGAGGATGTAGTATTGTTGTGCATAAGCAAATTTGGTCGAAACGTGTTTCTTATCCGTAGATCCCAAAGTCATTTATTTCTACATGTCTGGAGCTGTTACTGACTTTATTTGAGGATGTTTTTATCACGTGAAAATAAAAAAATAAAAAAAAGTGTAGGGGCTTAAGTGATTAAGGCTAAATAGCTATAAAGGGAAGTTTAATAGTTTCTTAAATTCAGCTGTAATGTAACATACTTGTGTCTGTCAACAGGTGCTGAATCTCTTTCTGGCCCTGCTGCTTAGCTCCTTCAGCTCAGACAATCTCTCTGCTCCAGACGAAGATGGGGATTTGAATAACATTCAGATTGCTATCGCTCGCATCCATTCTGGCATCTCCTGGGTTGTCACAAGTATCGTCAACCTCTGCAACAGCAGCTTGAAACGTCGAAAGCAGAAGGTCAAGGAAGCCAGTCAGGCCGTCAAGCCAGCTGGAAATCATGTGGAAAGCAATGGGGGGATTTTTGGACGTTATGGAGAGAAGTACATCATACCAGAGGAGGACAGCTACATGACCAACCCGAACCTGACTGTCATTGTTCCTATCGCACCTGGGGAGTCAGATGTGGAGTTTCTGGAGGAAGAGGAGATCTCAGAGTCATCAGAGGATGAAGAAAACAAACCAGTAAGTTTGTCATGTCTAGAAGCATGTGTTTGCACAAGACTGGAGCTTAACTTCAGACTTTATTGTTCTCTAAACTAACAGACTTTAGAGAGTTTGAATTTATCTGCATACTTTTTGCTATATATTTTCAAAATATAAACTCACTCTAAAGCACAAGATGCATTTCTCAGCTGCTGATGCAAACACTGTGCTTTTTCTACATTATTGTTTTCATGCAACATGGTCTGAAATTTTACACACTGTCACAACATGAAACAACTTGTATGTCCAGTTTGTGTTCTCACTTCATTAGACTATGATACTAAACAGTTACGGCTTATTCCAAATTGTGCATGGGTGTAATTTCCAAGTTTTTCTCAATAACAAGTTTGCTGAAAATGGAAACGTAGACAGTAATTTAGTAACAAAGTATTTAGTATTTAATTGTTTATTATAGGAAAGTTTTATGTTTTGATCTTTTTAGTTGCCTATTCTCTACTTGACCTATTAATTGGACATGTGCTGCAATGACACAAGATTTTTAAAGATTTTACTGAATTCATATACACATACACATATACATATTCATGCAGTAAATAGAAAGCTGAACCGTATGAGGAACGGATGACCACCATATATTATTAGTACCTTAATAAAATGTCGTTATGCACCACCTTTCTGTATGATTCTCCCCTTTCTGTGAATTCTCATCCCAGTTTACACTCACAGTTCACCTGATCATAAAAAGGTCTTATTTCCACAGCAACAGTAACAGAAAAAAAAATAAGAATGATTGTAGAATTACATTTGGAATGCTGTTGTATATGCCATCTCATTGTGCTGGTATCTTTAATGTCATTAGTAACATCTCTGTTTTTTTCAGCTCTGATGATGATGATGCTATGGAATCAGTCTATCATAGGGACCTGCATGGTCTGCAGAGCTATATAGTACTTTAACCAATATTTACTGTACATATGTTAAAGGGGTAGATTATCCTGAACTAACAGGAAAATGAGGAGAAAGTTGCCCAAGCTAAGTTACTACTTACCCCAAAGCATGATAGGAACTTACACTATAAAAATACAAAAGTATTGGGCACACATTTTCAATTCAGGTGTTTTCAGTCCCATTACCACAGTCCCATTATGAAATCAAGGACCTAGCCATGCAGTCTATCTTTACAAACATTTGTAAAAGAATGGCTCATTCTAGGATGTCACTGTAGAAAGAAGTCAGTTCATAATATTTCTTCCCTCGTAGATATTCCACGATCAACCATAAGTGGTATTATTGCAAAGTGGAAGCATTTAGGAACCACAGCATAGAGCCACAAAGTTGCAGACCACATAAAGTTACAGAGTCGGGTTGCCAAGTAGTGAGGTGCATAGTGAGTAAAAGTCACCAACACTCTGCTGACTCGATAACTGCAGAGCTCCAAACCTCCTCTGGCATTAACATCAGCACAAAAACTGTGTGCCAGCAGCTTTATGGCATGGGTTTCCGTGACCGAGCAGCTCCTGTAGGTGGCCCAGTGCTTTTGTCCATTTAGTGTATGTCAGTTGGCAGTTATATAGCACACAGAATATCGCACTTCTATTATATAGCACTCTTTTCACCCATTAACGAGTTTTAAAAGATTAGAAGAGTATTAACAGTACAAACATTGAAAAAACACTGAATTCAAATCAGAAAACTGCAATTAAAAGCAATACACTTTTATAAAAATCAAAGGTAAAAAATTAAAACTTTAACAACTGAATAACAAAAACTGGAATTAAAGCAGTTCAAGAATACAGTATTAAAAATGCAGAACACATATAGCAGACATGGTGCATCACTGAGATGCTTGTCTAAACAGATATGTCTTTAGCACACTTCTAAAAGCCTCTCAGGGAATCTTAGGGAAGCAGACAGAGCATTCGACATGTCAGGCGCCACAGCTTGAAAAGCTCACCCCTGATCCTTAGGTGTGCTAGCATTATTTGCCCAGTATTAGACAGCTAGCTTACAGGCCAACACTGGCTGAAGCTGTAATGACAGATACAGTTTGGGAGATACAGTTTGTTCTTGTTTGCATTTCTGTAAATATGAAATTAGTTTACTACAAAGAAACATCACCAGCACTATGTAACAGTAATTAACACTATGTATATTGTTTCTTTCATTTGCATGAAAACACAACAGTAAATGTAATGTGTTAAGGTTTTACAAGGCCGGGTGCAATAACACTCGCTGTGACTGTAAGGTCCCACTTCAGTTTTTGTATAGATTTGGATTCATATTGTGTTCATTGGAAAGCTTTAGAGTCAGACTGTCCTGCGGATCGGGCGTTTGTTGAGGCGGAGGATGTGTCGTTCCTGTCCTGTCTGGCAGAAAAACAGGAGCAGGCCAGATGTGGAGCCAGGCCCTGTAGAGCAGATTAAACTGACACAGCTGAGCTGAGCAGCCTGCAGTCTGGTGCTCTCTCTTCCTCTTTCCCTCCCATGCGCTGCTGCACACCACACTAGAACTAGGCATCATGGAAAATGGAAAAAAAAAGAAAAAACCCTCCTCCAACCCTCCATCAGCTTAACTGGGCATCTGCAGCTGCTCTACATGTGTAGAGCTTTAAACACACACAAAAATGATGAGAATATTATGTGTAAGAAGATAGTTAAAAAGAAATTGTTGTTCATTTAACTATGTAAGTCTTCTCTAGAGTGTAACTATATCACCTTTGCTTAAATGTGACAGATTAATACTTTCTGATGTGCCATCAGTGCACCATCTTTCTCACTGTCTTTAAACTCTAAGATAGGTAATGCTGGTAATTTGGTCTCCAGGTCCTGTCCATGCCCTAATGCTAAATTTCATACCATTTTATGGGATTGAAGCTGCACCTCTGTCCTATAAATCAACTGAAATATGTTGTTGTTGCAACACATGAAAATCTCATCAAAATTGTATTAAGCCTCACAGGAGATTGAAAGGCACATCAGTGCATTAAGGTGAGCTCTGATGGGATGAATCTACAAAGGCTCATATTGAGCAGGAAAGTGTGCTCCTTCTCTTTTTTTTTTTTTAATCTTGTAACTCTTAAATATTTTGCATGTATGGCAACACTCCAATCAGCAAAGTCATAGCAGGCTGTGGAATACAACCAGAACAAACCACTGGCTGTTATTTTAATATAGGTTTATATTCTAAACTTACACGTGCATATGTAAAACACCTTAGGACTGTTTTCATATGACGGGACTTGATTGGTAACAGTAAGACTTCGCTTTTTAGGAGATGATCAGCCTGTCAGAGGGCAGCACAGTGGATCTAAGGAAGCCCGGAGAGGAGGAAGATAACTTGTCAGTTGTGGATGAAGACAGTATGGAACCAGATGAATGCTTTCCTGAATGTAAGCAAGTAGTAGTAGTAACCTCACTAAAGCTGCTAATGTGCATTCATTTTAAATGTTTTTTTTCCTTCATGCTTTGTGATGAATTCTGGTTTGTTTTTACATTGTCATCAGTCTGCATGAGACACTGCCAGTGCTGCAACATCAACACCAGCAATGGACTAGGTCAGGCCTGGTGGAGGCTGAGGAAGACCTGCTACCAGATCGTGGAACACAGCTGGTTTGAGACATTCATCATCTTTATGATCTTGCTCAGCAGTGGGGCTCTGGTAAGGCTGCTAGATGCAATTAGAAAGATAAAACCACGACACTACTTATAATGTTGTAGTCCTTACAATTTCAGGCCTTGTTGATTTGGCAACAAGCGTGTTCAGTTAGTAATCTGCCTTTTTCCATCATGAAAAAAATATCAGCATCAAATGAAATGCCGCCCATGTGTAGTTTTGATAAACTTCTATGTTAGGAGGCAGTTACTGAATTTCAAAATAATTCTTTATTAGAGTCCTTGAAAATGTAAAATTAAACATTCTTCATGTACTTTGTCTTTAAAAGGCACAAACTAAAAGATAATCATTAATAAGGGGACCTGCTGAGACAGTAAACATGTCCTTTAAAATAATTTTAATTTGGTGCATTATTCTAGAATATTATTCCCCCTCTAATACTGATGCTTGAATAGGGCTGATGTGACAAGATTTCTGCAGTGGTTGCCAACAGTAGATTTGGTGAGACGTTGAGCTGGTGGATGTCCAAATTGCACCTTTTGCATACTTTTAAAGAAAAAACTTTGCTGACAGATGTTTTGGGGTTTTTTTTATGCTCAGCATGCAGTGATGAGTAGGGATGTGATGTTGTGTTTTTTTATACTGCAGGCATTTGAAGACATTTACATTGAAAAGAGAAAAGTCATAAAGGTGGTGTTGGAGTATGCTGACAAAGTCTTCTCCTACATCTTTGTGCTGGAGATGTTCCTCAAGTGGATTGCGTATGGCTTCAAGAAATATTTCACAAACTACTGGTGCTGGCTCGACTTTCTGATCGTGGATGTAAGTGAACGCTTTGCTGCTTTTTTTTTTTTTTTAAATCATACAACATGAAAGAATGATGTAGCTGAATGTATGCCATATTTGTGGGATTTAGAGCTTGGTGAGTGCCAGATTTTTCCACAGGAGAGCACTCGACAGTTGATTGAGATTTTTGGACTAATGAATAAATTGAAGCTCAAGGCAACTTCTTAAAAACCTGAAGCAGTTCACCACAGAACAAACTGCTAAGTCACACACTGAAGCAGTAGATGCGTTGGACATTTTTGCTGCTCCTCTTATTCCACGATTCAGATCATTTAGAAGACGCTGTTCTCCAGTAGGAGTTTTGTCACAGTTTCTGAGCATCAGACATGTTTGTGGGGAATTGGATGCGGTTCTGTAAGTGTTTAGTCACTCAAAGTGCCCAAGGCATGCAGCCCGAGGCCTGACTTGACTTCCTCTGATTTTGCCTGCTGTTACACAGATTGCCACAGACCGCTCTATTGTTAGGGTAAGTTGTAGTTAGCTGGTCCCAGGTGAGTATGGACTCTGGGATTGGAAACTTGCATCTGCATCACAAATTCTTCTGTGTTTCTTCACTCGTAAGCGCTTTCTGTTGCGATATCAAAAGCCACCGTCGTGTTTCCAAACAAATGTTTTTCATAAAAAAATGTGATTAAAAGAAAAAAACCTCTCACCAGTCATTGTTTGAACTGCTTGGGTACAGGACCTTGGCTTTTATATCAAAAACAAATGCAGTTTCATGTGATCTGAGGCTTATCTACAGAAGATCTGGTTAACTGTGGAAAGTATAGTCTTGTTTTCACTTTCGAAATGCACCAGTTGAATTCTTCTCTAAGCTGTTTTGTGTAACTCAGGTACTGAGTGTTCTTTGTTTTGTCTGTTTAAATGAAGTCCTAGCTTACTTTTCTGTCTATAAACATAACAACCTTACTTTCTTTTACTTTTTTTTTTGTATTTTTCTGTCTTTACTGTCGTGGAGCCAAAGACTTCTGTAGTCCTAAAATTAATTTTGAGTATCTTCTTTAGATATATTGGCCAAACGCATCTGTAAAAGGACTTTTATAAAGAAACACAGATCATTGGGACCTTATTAGCCCTAAATTGTGTTGAATGAACTTATTGGATCAATTTGGAACAAATTGGGAAACAAATTTGGCAAAGAAAGATATAACTTCTTTATAAAACTCACTCTATTTGATATATATACATATTTATATGCATATATAGCTGAGTATGCATGGATGGATGCTATTTCTCCATATGTGCATACTTGTCATACTTGTGTTTTGTCATCATCCATCATGACATGAGCTTCTTTCATATCTTTCATGCCATTTTCATTCATAGCTGTCATCCAAGGGTCATTCAACAGCGGAATACCATTTTGTTTTGTCTCTTTTGGATGTAGAATAGAGTGGAAGTCTAAATTTGCTAAAAAGATGATTCAAAAACCAAATCAAATCTAAACCTCACAAATAAAATATTTGTGTTCCTGTGGAATGTCCCAAAATACACAAAAAAAATGTAAATATGGCTCTTTAAATGTTTTGGATGTGTCTTCTATGATTCTCTCCTCTGTTTATTATTCTTTATAAGTGTTGTAGTTACTAAAAATGTATTCACTTTCTTGACAAATGTGCTGATAAGACCACGTGATATTGTTTTATATTATTTCACTGTGTTTCCTCTCAAAGGTTTAAGCACAGACCTCTGCATTAACAGTGATTTTATGATTCTCGCAGTTTACATGCCTTTCTGTACTCCACATAGGTGTCCCTGATAAGCCTGGTAGCAAATTCACTGGGATATTCTGACTTTGCTGCCATCAAGTCCCTGAGGACCCTCCGGGCTTTGAGACCTCTCAGAGCTCTGTCCAGATTTGAGGGGATGAGGGTGAGAAATATGTTTTCTGTTCTCCTTTGGTGTCATTGTAACACTGTCGGCTACTAACATGTTGAGTAATCTCAGGAATATTACCTCCACCAAAGAGGGTATGCTTTCACTTATGAATAAACCCCTAGTTTTAAAGTGATTTTAGCACTGGCCCCAGCACAACTGATTGATTGGTTGGTACTACCAACCAGAAACTGGTTCTACCAGGCAGAAATGTCTCAACAGCTCCACAGTCACCAGATCTCAATCCAACATAGCACCTTTGGGATGTGGTAGAACAGGAGATTCTCATCATGGATGTGCAGTCAACAAATCTGCAGCAACTGTGTGATGCTGTCATGTCAATATGGGCCAAAATCTCGAAGGAATATTTCCAGCACCTTGTCAAATTGATGCCACAAAGAATTAAGGGAGTTCTGAAGGCAAAAGGGGATCCACTCCAGTACTAGCAAGGTGTACCTAATAAAGTGCTGTGAGTGTAAATGCATGTCCCTGTCCATATACCCTGAATTGAGTTTCTTGTTTTTGAATTATGTCAAGATTTCAGCTTACCCTACTCCTTGTACCACAAGTCACTCACCAAAGAAAAAATGCTGTCATACTGCAACACAGTAGCTTGGTTTTAATGTTTTTATTCCTCAGAGACTTTAGGATTTACTGTGTTTATCTGTATTTACAAAAAATGTTAAATTACTGTACAAAATGCCCTGTATTTTTATGAAAGTTTGTGACTTTGCAATGTATCCCACTGACTTTTCCTATACTGCCACAAATCATATTTGTGATTTTGAGTGAAATGGATTACAACACACAACACATGTATTATCACACAATGAGGTATCATAACATAAATAATTGTGAATAAATGATCCTGTTGGCTCCAAGTTAGAATTGGGAAACTAAACTTTTGTTTGGTCAACTATCACATCATAGCTTATGTAGAAAACAAGATTATCAGACTGATGTGCACTGAAGCGATCAGGCACATAAGCTCTTTACAACATTGTTAATAGAATATACTTTATTTCTCTGAGACTGACCTGATTTCTTGTTTGCTGCTCATCAGGTGGTGGTGAATGCGCTCATAGGAGCTATCCCCTCCATTATGAATGTGCTGCTTGTGTGTCTCATCTTCTGGCTCATCTTCAGCATCATGGGAGTCAATCTGTTCGCCGGCAAATTTGGAAAGTGCGTGAATAGAACAGGCTTCATCCACAGTGTCTCTTTGGTCAACAACAAGTCCGATTGCCTTGCCATGAATGACACCCAGTTTTACTGGACAAAAGTCAAGGTCAACTTTGACAATGTAGGACTTGGCTACCTTTCGCTTTTGCAAGTGGTACGTTTTTTTCTTTGTTTCACCTGGTAGTCATGATGTCCATCTGCCAGCCTGTTTCTGCTAATGAACACATTTAAGAACTTGATCTCCAACTCACATTATCTTTTTTTTCTTCTCCTCACTTATGTCACTTCGCACGTGTTAAGACACTTACATCACTCTTTCTCATGTGGTGCTTGCACTGTTGTTTTTTTTTTTAGATAAAATCAGCTGTTAACATTACAGTGGAGTGCCTGAACACTGATATTGTTCTATATTCTGTTATGTTACAGGCTACATTTAAAGGATGGATGGAAATAATGTACGCAGCTGTTGATTCAAGAGGAGTAAGTATATTTATCTTGTTCTACGACCTATAGTATGAAAATCGTACATATTAACTAGCTAACTAATAAAAACCATTTGTTTTTAGGTGGAGGAACAACCGATAAAAGAAATCAACCTCTACATGTACCTCTACTTTGTAGTCTTCATCATATTCGGCTCCTTCTTCACCCTCAATCTCTTCATCGGTGTCATCATTGACAATTTCAATCAGCAGAAAAGAAAGATGAGTATTAAAAACACTGATGTCAGGCCTGGATCACTTGGTATTTGCATGCAATTTTTTCATTTATTTGAAGCTGCAGAAAAAAATGAATAAATAGTCTTAAATCAAAGTGCAAAGGATACATTTCTATAGTAAAAACTAGATGGTAAGATTTCTTGTTTTACTTCCCCAGTTTGAACATTTAATAGAAAATGTCTGTTGTCATTGTTTTAGCAAGGAAAATAATGTGAGATATTTTTTTTATACTTAGGAGGACAAGATATCTTCATGACTGAAGAACAGAAGAAGTACTATAATGCTATGAAGAAGTTAGGAACTAAAAAACCTCAAAAACCAATACCAAGACCTACGGTAAAGCAATACAATTTATAAATGTACATTTTTAAGATTCTGATTCTTACCTGTACACTTTCCATTTATTTGTGCACATACATTTAAAATGTTTTGATTTGTATGTTTTGATGTGATATCAATAATGCTGCAAACCTTGTTAAGCATTGCATAATTAATGCTTATTATTGTTTATTCTTTCCCAATCCTAGAACGTTATCCAAGCCTTCTTCTTTGATCTGGTGTCTAAGCAAGCCTTCGACATTATGATCATGATGCTCATCATTGTCAACATGGTGACCATGATGGTGGAAACCGATGAACAGTCAGAGCGAATGGAGTCCATCCTCAACAAGATCAACCTGGTCTTTATTGTGATCTTCACCACCGAATGCCTGATCAAGATCTTTGCCCTCCGTTGTTATTTCTTCACTGTTGCATGGAACATTTTCGATTTTGTGGTGATAATTCTCTCTATTGTGGGTAAGAAGTGAATTTTATTTTATTTTTTTTACATTTTTTGGTCCTCCTTTTTTTAATTGTAATCACTGTAATCTCCATTGAAATCATGTCATACAAGACAAGTGGCTAGAACAAATTGCAAGAGGTATTAAAGCTGTAATAAAAGATTTTTGCCCACAATAAGCTGTAAGTATAACATGTTCATGGTATGACATGTCTGTTAGCAAACTATGCCACAGTTAAGCAACTTTTGTCTGTTTTGGTTTTCACTAAATTTGGCATCATATTATACACTGCTCAAAAAAGGAACACTTTGAAAACACATCTCAATGGGAAAAAAATCATGCTGTATGTCTATACTGATATGAACTAGGTCATGTGTTAGGAATGAAAGGATGCCACATCGTTTGATGGAAATGAAAATTATCAACCTACAGAGGCTGAATTCAAAGACACCCCAAAATCCAAGTGAAAAACTTAGGTGGCAGGCTAGTCCAATTTGCTGAAATTTCATTGCAGCAACTCAAAATGGTACTCAGTAGTTTGTATGGCCCCCATGTGCTTGTATGCGTGCTTGACAACCCCTGGGCATGCTCCTAATGAGACGATGGATGGTGTCATGGGGGATCTCCTCCCAGATCTGGACCAGGGCATCACTGAGCTCCTGGACAGTCGAAGGTCCAACCTGGTGTCCCAGAGGTGTTCTATTATATTTAGGTCAGGCGAGCGTGGGGGCCAGTGAGTTGTATCAATTCCTTCATCCTCCAGGAACTGCCTGCAAACTCTCGCCACATGAGGCCGGGCACTGTTGCGCACCAGGAGGAACCCAGGACCCACTGCACCAGCGTAGGGTCTGACAATGGGTCAAAGGATTTCATCCCGATACCTAATGGCAGTCATGGTGCTGTTGCCTAGCCTGAAAAGGTCTGTGCGTCCCTCCATGGATATGCCTCCCCAGACCATCACTGACCCACCACCAAACCGGCCATGCTGAACGATGTTGCAGGCAGCATAACGTTCTCCACGGCTTCTTCACATCCTTTCACGTCTGTCACATGTGCTCAGGGTGAACCTGCTCTCATCTGTGAAAAGCACAGGGTGCCAGTGGTGGACCTGCTAATTCTGGTATTCTATGGCAAATGCCAATCGGGCTCCATGGTGCCGGGCAATGAGCACAGGGCACACTGGATGACGTTGGGCCACCCTCATGAAGTCTGTTTCTGATTGTTTGGTCAGAGACATTCACACCAGTGGCCTGCTGGAGGTCATTTTGTAGCTCTGGCAGTGCTCATCCTGTTCCTCCTTGCAAAAAAG
>VUQS01057918.1:0-14787 GCA_015108495.1 Heterochromis multidens | reverse complement strand
TTGGGAAATGAAGAAAAAAAAAAAAACAAAAAAAAAAAAAAAAAAAAAAACCCACCAGCAAGTCCACTTCTGAATGGCTTAAAATAATAAAATGAAGGATTTGGAGTGCCAGAGTCAAAGACTGGAATAAATCCAATTGTGCTGCTTTGGCATGACCTTAAACAGACCATTCATGAACCCCAACAATTAGATGACCCACTATGAGCAAGCACTTGGCGACAGCGAGAAGGAAAAACCCCTTTTTAACAGGAAGAAACCAGAACCAGGCTCAGGGAGGGGCAGCCATCTGCTGGGATAAGGGGAGGGAGACAGGACAAAAGACACATTATGGAAGAGAGCCAGAGATTAATATTAACTAATGATTAAATGCAAAGTGGTGTATAAACACAAGCAACACAGCAACCTAGGCCTATTGCTGTGTAACTAAGGGAGGGTTCAGGGTCACCTGATCCAGCCCTAACTATAAGCTAAATACACCACTGCTATATCCGCCTACTCATAAGAAAGCAAAAAGAAGCATTTCTGTGCAATTACTAATTGTTCATATTTTTTCTCGAAGTAAGCTAGACATTTCTTATTGAGAACCTCCAACTTTTTTACTTGTAAAAGAATTTCTTGTTTTCACTGGGTTGAAGTCGAGCCAGCAGCCTGCATTTTGAACTGCACGAATGAGTCAACAGAGAGATTGGGATCTCTGCAGTAACAGGTGCTCTGTGCTTCAGTGCTGATTGACAGAGCCAATGGTAAATACAGTCTCTGCTTGCAATCAACAGGCTCTTTTCCTATTATTAATGCTACACTAGCTGTATGGAAATATTTCTTGTGTACCTCTAGGTTTTTCTGTCTATCTGGAGCACCTGAATGGTCTTCAATTAGCCTTTAAAATGAAGACATATCTAGGTCTCCCTGCCTGACATGTGCTTTAGCTTTACACCCACATGTACAAGCTAAACTTAGACTTGTCAGATAGAGGCCTAAAAGATTCCTCTCAACATCATGAAAGCCCAGTGAAATAACAGCAAATACGATAGTTTTAGTATCTAACACAGTGGTTAGATGTATGCAAGGGTAACGGAACTGAATATGAAGAAAAAAAAGGAATCGTTTATACCCTGCTCATATGAATACTTTAGTTTACTTTAGTACCAAACTGGGGCCCCCAGTACACTTTTAGGGGACCTTTGCTATATGTTGCTTGTCACCTCTCTCTGCACCCTGCATTTCTTTAATAATTTAATTGCATTACATTAAGAAACAAGTAAAACAAACCTAATTTAGATTTAGTTTGAATTCTAGTTCAGTCTTTTGTTATGTGCCTACTTGTGTTTAGATATCATTTTAGGTTGTAAAGGCTGTTAAAACTCATCAAGTAATTGCAAGAGATTTCTCATATTTCTTTTTTTTTTTAATAATACAGCTTTCCAATGCATTTTGGACATTTGCTAAAAAAAAAAAATTTGAAATGTGATTTAAAAAAATGAGAATTCTTTTTATACCATAATTGATATATCAGTTGTTTATGGCACAATATTCAGCATTAAATCTTTATTTTTGAAAACAAATATTTCTGAGTAAATCTTTCAATGTTTTTTTCTTAATCAGGAATTCTGTCATGTCCTCTAAATATGTGCACAAGATGTTTCTAAATCTACATGTCTCAGTTTTTATGTCTCATGCATATGTCTCAGTGTGAAAGCTTTAGATTGCAAAACTGCTCAGATCTCTGCTGGCCACCAGAGAGTGTGTGAATGATGGAGGTGAAAATTCCCAGCAGGGATATTTGGTGGTGTTTGTCTGTTTACTGCATAGCTGACATTGTTTGGGGCTGTGGCTTGGTGGCTGCCGTGCCTCAAGAGGACAGCAAGCAGCCACAGAGCCTGGTGGTCAGGAGAGAGGAGGGGAAACGTAGGAGGCAGGAAGAGGTAAAGATTTAAGGGGGAGACACTTAAAGAGGGAGGTAGGGGAAGCAGTGATATAAAAAAGGAGAAGAACACGTTACTGTGTTAAAGGGGAAGTAGAGCACTGTACTGTAAAAATAATTCACTTTCAAAAGTGAAAAATGAAGTCCGAGATTGTTCAGTGAAAGAAAAGCCAACTATCTGAAAGAAGGCTGCAGACCTAGTAGGAGGCACATGGAGAGCAGGAAGGGAGGAAAGTATTGAGTCAGAACAATGACTGTCTGTATTTATGTCTGTAGGAGTTTATTTTGCACTGCTGGCCATAGCTGCTGGGCTAAACAGTCTCAAGCTATTTTCAGCTCTCGTCCTGGATGGCAGGGCTGTAATCAAGTGAAGATCAGGCCTGCCACTGTTGAATAATGGCTGCCTGGTGGATGGAAGAAATGAAGCAGTAAGAGTGTGAGAAAAAATAGAAATCTTTGGGAAGAAAAGAGAATAAGAGAGGGGAAGAAAGAAAAAGCACTTAAGCGTAATTGAATGTTTGTGTTTTGTTATTCATTCACTACATGCGGGTGAATGAATAAGGATATTGTGTGCAGAGTACAAACAAGGATGATTGCTATTCCATCTGGTCGTAAAATTTGGACTGAGTCTGCCACCAAGCGTACCACAAATAAACCTCAAGTGATTGTCAGTGCCAAAATTTTGAAATCGGCAATATGTTCATTACATTATTATATAACCACAAAATAATCACTTCGACCACTTGTAAAAATGCACTAACAGGTTTCTCATATGTTGTTGGCTTAATTCAGTCCCCTTCTTCCTTGTCAGATAACCGAGGTCCACCCAGATAATGTGTCAACAAATTTTTCGGGGAACTAAGGAGAACAAATGATGGCAACACGAAATGGTAGAAAAGTCTTTCACTTCAGAATTTCACTGAATCTGATATTTATTTGAAATGCATGCTAAGTTACTATTTGTAATGTTTGCAGGAAATATTACACCTTGTAAAACAACACAGAACGGAATCAAAGGGAAGCCCCCATACTCAGTGGAAACCCCTTATGGCTTCCGACTTGACCTGGACTTCCTAAAATATGTAGACGACATAGAAAAAGGGAACACCATCAAAAGGATTCCCATTCAGCGCAGAAGCAAGGGAGCCCGCGCAAGCACTTTACCAAGACACCTCAATGCTTCTGGGTGCGGCTACCGCCCAAGCCCCTGGGGATCTACAGGAGCTCTTGGCCCCAGGTCTCGATTTTCAGACGCCCATCATCATGGCTACACTTCCTGGGCATATGATCACAGGCCACCTCTCTCTCCCACAGGGTTTAAATCTTTGGCAGAGATGGAGGCCAGAATCAAGGAGTTTGATGAGCAACCTCTAGGGGAACATATCAGACCTCATCTTCTCCGTGCCTCCAGTCTGCCACTCACAGTATTACTGAGACAAGGGTCTGAGTCCACAGATGACCATAGCAGCGTGTGGAGTTCAAAGGATCACCTTGGTGGAAGAAACATCTCATGTGATGATGTCTTCCACTCTTCAGACAGCCCTCGGCCACAGGACTGCTCAGGGCTATTGAGGCGTCTGACCGAAGCCCTTGAACGAGTGGGGGAACTTGAGATGGAAGTGAGGGTCATTCCGGAGCTCAGAGCACAGATCTGCATCCTCCAGGAGGAAAGGGAAAGGCTTCGTCTGGGGCTGAGTCCACGTGACCATCCCTTCACAGTGAATGGAACCACAGATCCTTGTAGGTCCTCTCACTACAGCAAAGTAGTGAGAGGACCTCAGCATGAAAGTCACAACATATTTCCTAGAAATTACAGTGTCAGCCAAGATGACTCCAATCCTACGCATGAGTGGAGGACTAGTACAGATCTTGATGAGCTGCTGACAGTGACGTCCCTGCAAGCCAAAGTAGCTGTGTTGGAGCAGAAGCTCCATGAGACTAGTCTGGAGCTCCAGAGAGTGTCAGGGCTGCTGAAGGAGCAGCAAGAGGAAAGCAGAAGGAAAGATGAGAAGATAGAGCACCTTATCAAGAATCCCGCGGTGTGGGTCCGCGCAGAGAGGGTGGTGGTAGACCAGGATGGAGATGAGATGGTGGTGAGATCCCTCCAACCAGATTATAATAAAGCACCCTGCTTTATTGGTACAAGAACAGTTAATGCAAATGGTCAAAGAAGTCAACAACATGGGTCTGTAGTCAGTTCAACATCGACTGAAAGAAGTCCACTAGTTTCTGTGGAAACTCCAGATGCTTCATCTGAAGCTACAGACACAGCTGTGGTGATCCACCACATAAAGAAGATAAAGAGTCTCCTGGATCAGCAGTGGAAGTGTTTGTGTACAGAGAGTGAATTAAGAGAACAGGGCAAACCTCTGAAACACCCAGATCCCAAAGTCAACTCTCTGCAGCAGGAGATGATGGGACTTGTTGACATCCTCGTGTCCTATTACAAACAGCATGGAGACAGCGATGGGAAGAAGAGTCAGCATGCAGGTAGCTATATGACAGCCTTGTAATGTATACACATAAAAGAAAGCACATTTCTAGGTTGTAATAATACTAACATTGCTGTCCCTCTGCCTAGCACTAAAATCAACTAGAAACTAATTCTATTATTGAAAATTAGTGACTACTACCAGTTTGTTCTTCACACAGGCTTTGCCTTCTTGTTTCAGAAAGCACAATCTGACTCCATGTTGTAGGGCAGGAGTGTCAGACTGATTTTTGTTGAGTTTCATGAGTTCTGTTTGCTCTTTTGAGTTTCAGTTTATACAGTGATTGAAGTCAAAGTGATTGAGGATCAGTGTTATTGTTTTGTGTAAGCAATCCCATAGGTTTTAATAGGGTTAGCCAAATGTGAGTGTTGGAAATGAGTCAGTGGAGCTTTTTGTAGTGCAAAGGTGTATAAAATACAACTTAGTCACAGAGAATAGGAACTATTTTCATATATTAACTGCTAACAACGACAGCAATTTAACAGCTATATCAACATCTGTGTCATAATCAGCTGTGTGGAATAAGGTTAGTTTTATTGTGGACCCAAATGCAGAACGCAGGAGACGGAAGTGAACATAAGGCATGAACATTTAATGCTGAATAGTCCAAAGGTTTACACAGTCCAAAAACAGAAAGCAAAGCTAGGGAAAGCAAATAACTAGGAGGCAGGAGGAATTATTATACTGGGAACTCAGGAAGGTACACAGCAATGTGGGGCAACTCGAAAAAGGATAAAGGGAGACTGAGACAAAAAATACAAAAGGTAATGAGGCTAGAGAAAACGAGGGGGGAACACAGCGGGAACAAATCAGGGATGACGAGACAAAGGAAGTAGAACTCAATATGAAGCACAGGTGACAAAAGACGTCCAAAGTATAAAAGGAAGTGACTAAACAGAGACGACAGACTTAAACATACAAACTTGACACAGAGGGAAAGATTAAAAAAAGAGACCTAAGGCAGAATACTCAAGAAAATAACCAGAAACTGAACCAAGGAACTAAGACTGAATGTGGCAAACAAGAATAAACAATAATGATCAAACTGAGAACCAAAAGAACATTAAATACTAGTAAGAATTCAAAGTCCATAACAGAAAACCCTGGGTCCAAAACCCAGGACAATGACAATATGAATAAAAGGTAGCCAATGAGCAAAATGGAAGTTTGCTCATAGTCAGTTTAGAAGCTCAGACACAGTCACCATTTACTTAAGAAGACGCAGCATCATGATATTCCTCTGTGAAACTGAGACAGATGGATTAGATGCAAACTGATGGCTGTGGTTGTTTGGGGGTTTATGGTTTTTGTTTAAATGATGAGTAGGTGGCTCGTGTGTCTACAGAGAGCATTACAATTAGCTTTAGTAGTGACGAAATGGTTTATGCAGAAGCAAACAAACCATTGTATCTCATGAGGAGCATGTAATGCTGTTGTTCAGCTGACATTTCATCACATCCTTTGTGTTTTTCTTCTGTGTAGCCTCTAAATCCATCCTGCGGACAGAAGGATGTGCCCAGACGTCGAAAAACCTACATTCTGGGGGTGTTAATGAAGGGTTAGTAAATAACTCTCTGATTTAGCAACCCTAAATGTTATGATTGTCGGTTACTTGACTTGAGGTTCTTTAAGCTACTGTTGTATAGTCCCGACAGAGAAAAACATCATGATTTAAGTCTGAAATATGAGTACCACTCCCTCTAAAGTTGTCAGTTAAAGGGGAAAAGTGGCAGCTCCTGTGTCTTACGATGACACAGTGAACACAAACCATATTTCAAAGCCTCATATATAAGTTTATTTCATCCATCTATATTAAAATAGTCATAACGGAATGTGTTTTCTGCTTCAATATTATAACATGATACAGTACAATATCTGCTTGGTTGTTCCCAGCCTCTGAAATCCTAAAATAATTAGAGTTGAATTGTTCTTAACATACATAAGGCATTCAAACTAGTCAATAGTTTGTGAGATTTAAGCAAATTTACAAGACTTACTGTGTATAAGTTTACCAACCTGTCATAAAAAAACATCCTAAAAAACAGTGTAGAAGCAGTTGTAAACATTTAACATTTACCTAATAGCTTCAATATCCTGCCCTGCTTTTTTTTTCTTTCATTTTTCTATAGAAGCAATGTGACTGCCAGTAAAAACCTGGCTGGTCAGGACTGTATGAGCCAAAGTGTCCATGATGATTTGGAGCAGAGGAACAGTAGCACTAGCCCTAGGGAGGTGGCTGCTGCCCAGGTGGATGCAGGCACAGACAAGAGAAGAACAGAAGAAGAGAAGCAAATGGGCCCAGACAGACAGATGAAACTGGAAGGAACAGGTTTTGGGGGGACAGATGGAGGCGTTGTGTCTCTGGAAGCTAGGGCTACAGAGAAAACGGCCAAGTTGAAAGCACAGCCCTCGGGAGAACAGATGGAGGGAAACTCTGGCTTAGAAACAACCACCAAAGGCAGGTGAGAGGACCTCAACAAACACCCTATCAGTGTCTGTTTGGATCATGTAATTGCACTCAGCAGGGACCAGGCTCTTTTTTTTTTCATTTCATGTGATCATAAAATGTTCCTCATGCTTTAAAGCAAATTGTCTTTCTATTATCACCTTTCTTGAGCACACGTATACACATGCTTTTTCTTCCAGAGAAACAGTGAATGCAGGTTTTATTTCTGCCTGTCATTTCCTCAGTGATCACATGGACAACATGGACAACCCCAATGATGACATGGTAAGCAGTCATGATTGCTGATTAAATCTAAATAGATATAAATGGTTTTAGAATGAATCTGTACACATATATAGTCTTTCATTTACTGCTGTTTTTTAAACTGAACTTATCAATATGTTTATATAGATGAACTGTCAATGCATGCAATGGTCAGATAACAAATAACTAGACACTACTGTGTGGTCACACCAGCAGGGACACAAATGAGTTCTCAGATCCCAGCCTTCATTTTAATATCAAAAAAACATCTTGCATGGTTGTCACCATAATTATGCTGACAAAATCTGTCCACAGACAAACATACAATATAAATTCCTGCTGAGCTTGTGTTACCTGGTAGAGAAATTAGGTATCTGCAGAACCTCTTATGCCAGAACAGAGATACTAAACAGAGAGAGTTATATAAGGTTAGAAAAATTGCTAGACACACAGCTGGTAATAGCAATTTTTTGCAAGTTACCCTTAGTTCTATGGAGATTTCTATCTTTTTTCTTAGTTTAGTTTCAGTTTTATAGCCAAATTAGCTATACAGACCAAAATGATTTTTTTTTTGTACAAGGCTGTAAGCATGTTTTTTCTGATCTAGAGTCAGCTATTTTAACATGGAAGTTAAAGGGGAAGTGCCATTTAAGGAGCTGCAGTTTGTGGCACTTATATATAGGCTTTTTTCAGCCCCACAGGTTCCTGTTTGGCAGGGAGGGGCCTTTAAAGAGAGTGAATAATTTATATTCTACAGGTGAGCAGAAAAACAGATCCATAACCACAGAACAGCATTAATGCTGCTGGATGTGACATCTTCATCACATTATCTTCAAATGGTGACAATACAATAATGCTGAGCTTGAACTGCTTCAACTGCCACACATCAGTTCATATTTCTTTAAATCAGGACTGTTAAATAATCCAAACATGTAACAGATGTTAATTAGTATCTAGTATCCTTCTTATTCATGTATTTTCCAGAGGAAGGCCCTGGTTGTGTTGTTCCAGCACTGGTTCAGTGCAGCAGCAGAGGAGGCCTCTGAGGCCAGCAGGGTGGCTGCGTACCTAAAACATGTAAAGAAGGAAACACCCTCGCTGCTGGCCTTTCTGGTCAACCTGGCGGACGACAATGGAAACACAGTGCTGCATTACAGTGTCTCCCATTGCAACTACAGCATTGTTAGCCTGCTCCTGGATACAGGTAATATATAGGTAACTGTGTTGCCAGAGCTATTGTACTATAATGCTTGGAAGTACTGAAAAGACTGACATTTTCCCTGTGCCATAGGTGTCAGTGACGTGAACATTCAGAACAATTCTGGCTACACCGCAGTGATGCTGGCCTCACTGACAGCCCCTGATGGACCTGGTGGAATGGAAGTTATCCGCAAACTAATGGAGCTGGGCAACATTAACATTCGCTCCAGCAAGGTGCCACAACCAATGAGAACTAATATAACAGGGAGAGGGGGGGAGTGTGAGATGACAGTTCCCTCCTATAGCACCCTGTGCTGGTTCTTTGTATTGTTTTGTGAGCAGTGAATGGAAGACTGCACCGAACCACATTCATTATTAAAGACTTATTTTGTAGATTTTACACAGGAAAAACGATCAGTGATAGTGTGTATACTAAGACTGTTAAAACAGTCATATAATGTCCCCTGTGCCTCTAGGAGGAGATTTTTAAAATCTGAGAAAACAAACCAGATGATGTCATTAGGATTATCTTAAACTGGGGTAAAGGGTTTGCACATTCAGCTTTCAACCTTTGTTATGAACAGTTTGAAAGACATGGGCACATACCAGGGAAAAATAAAAAGATCCTACTGTAATATGTTTTTAAGAGTTACCCAATCCTTTGGAATTGCTGGGGTGTACCTATAAAACTGTCGTTAGTAAGACTGACTATGAAAAGATGACATGTAGAAGAAACAGTGGATTTTAACAATTCTCAGCCTGGGGTTCACCTTCTCTCCCTCTCCACACAGACGGGGCAAACAGCTCTGCACTTGGCAGTGAGACATGGCCGAGTTGTGATGGTTCGCCTGCTGCTTAGCTGTGGGGCAGACGCTAACATCCAGGACACCCAGGGAACCACAGCCCTGATGTTCGCATCTGAGAGGGGCCACACGCACATCGCAAGACTTCTGCTGGAGAGAAGCCAGTGCGACCTTACTCTGACTGACAGGGTAAGACTGCAGCAAACAAGTCATCATCTATCTAACCTGGGAAACAATGGTGTCAGATGCTGGCAAACACTTTTCTGTGGTCATTTCTGGAATGACCGTTAATTGGACCATAACGTTGTGATACCGGCAGCACGGTGGCTTGGTGGTTAGCACTGTTGCCTCACAGCAAGAAGGTCCTGGGTTCAACTCCACCATCTGGCTGGGGCCTTTCTGTGTGGAGTTTGCATGTTCTCCCCGTGTTTGCGTGGGTTCTCTCCGGGTACTCCGGCTTCCTCCCACAATCCAAAGACATGCAGTTAGAGGGGTTAGGTTAATTGGTGATTCTAAATTGCCCATAGGTGTGAATGTGAGCGTAAATGGTTGTCTGTCTCTCTGTGTTAGCCCTGCGACAGACTGGCGACCTGTCCAGGGTGTACCCTGCCTCTTGCCCTATGGCAGCTGGGATAGGCTCCAGGATGGATGGAATGTTGTGATACATGAATTCTGCAGGCATCATACCCTATAAATTGAATTTTAGGACACTGGATTCATGTGATGATTCCACCTCCATTTGTTAACAAATGGCACATCTATCTTGGTTTTCACATCACTGAATGGAAAAAGCAGCTTAGATGCATGAAAGCTCGAATGTGTTGACTCACACTGTGGATGTGAGTGGACTGACAGTCTGGATGTAGCAGAATAGAGCTTCCCCAGGATTAATCAAGGCTACAGTAAGACAAATCTCCCTGGGCTGAGAGGAGCTAATCCGCTAACAGTACAATATCTGTGCCATGCGGAGCAAGTGGAGGCAGGGAAAGAGCAATGGATTCTTTTGACAGTTTACCTTTAAAGTACACTTTACACAGTAAAATTTGCACAAAGACAGCATGCTGATGTGATTATGGTTGCTCCCTTCACCACCCTAACTTTGCATGTTAACAATCACATGATAGCAAAAGTCAGAGGATCACCATATTCTGCAGAGCTTGACCATCTGGGGACCATGAATCAATCATATAAATGCTGAACTTTGTCACTCTGAGCTGAAATGGTGACCTGACTAATTTTTTTTTCTTTCTTTCCTGTCCTGTCCTCCAGCGAGGTCAGACTGCACTTTCCATCGCCATGCAAGGTTCCCACACTGATACAGCCACTCTGCTGCAGGCCCACGCTAAAGCTCGAGCTCTGTAGAACCGGATCTGCTGACGTATCAGATCCTCTCACCTGAGTGGCACTTCAAATGCAGACTGAATTGTCGCTTTAATTTTTTTTTATGAATTCTGGACTAGCAACTGCTGGTGCTTTAAATGGGACGATATTATAATAAGACTGTATGGCATCAGTAAGTGAGGCAAACGATGGCTTCTGGGGCAGCATACAGTGAATGTGCTGTTTTGGTTTTGTCTTTACCGTAGATGTTTATAGTTATCTATGATCTTTGCACATCCGTGTAGCAGCTTAGCTCTGCAAACTATGCAATGGAAAGAATATTTATTATGTTTGTTGTATTGGTCACATGAGTATTATCTAAAAGTCTGTGCTTATAAGAGGATTGTACCTGTCTGTTTCTAAGGGGCATTTTCAGTATTTTTAAGCACCCTTTAAATAAAATACTTTCAAAATCCTGCATGCCAACTAAACAGAAACACATCTCTGGTGCCAATAAACCAGCCTGTTTATTTCACACATTAGTAAAAGCTATACTGATGTATGCAATGCCTGTTTTTAATAAAATAATGAAAAAAAACCCAATGGTATTTCATTGTTTGAAATAAACGTCAGTGTAGTGACAAAGTCGCCCAGCAGGTGGCACAGCTCTTCCATTCCACCATCACCGCTGTGAGCCAAATCAAACATAATAACGATCCACATACAGGACGAATCTAAAAATGATCACGTACAAGGGAGTAGATTTAATCTCTTTCAAGTGTGACAGACAGTTACAAACACGGTGCCTTTTGATTTGCAGTAATTCTGCTGTGTGAAAGGACAACGTGTGAGATTCACCTGCGCTCCAGCCGTATGGCACCTAGGAATGCTCAGTCAGTTGTGAAATCAGATTTGTTTGAGTGGCCTTTGTTTCCTCTAACCCCTTGGGAAACAGTAAGGGACAGTGCTTTGTTTTTTTGTGCACAGAGCTGAGATTATGTTTGTGAGATAAGACAGAAAGGATTGCATAGATGGCGAAGGCGTTGGATTTCTATGTGACAGAGCACAGGCTCTTCATTTCCCCTGAGGATTTCTTCCATTCTAGCTGACTGACTGCCCTGCTGTAATGACCATGAGCAACTATAAATCCTCAGAAAGCGAGGAAGATGGGCAGACAGAGATGGAACAGGCATCTTTTCTATTAGTCAAATGTATCTATATAAAGCAATAACAAAAGGAGGCCAGTATGGAAATGCTCTGTCAACATAAAATGTTCCAAATAGATGACTTTGACAACATATAGCTGTGGATACACACAGGCATCCCACATGGCTGCATAGGTGTGCATTCCCCATCCCCCACCCAAAGAAGCCTTAATGCCACAGCAAGTAACAGTGCTCATTTCAGCCTTTGTGCAGGAGTAAAAACGTCTGTGACACCTCTTTTGTCTGCAAGCACCAGTGGACTAATAAAACATACCTATTCCATAACATCCTGAGGGGGTGTGATACAACAAGGGCGGTCTGTGGAGTCTGAAGGCATTTGCTGGCTTCAGTTTAATAATGATAATGGACTGGATTTATCTGCCACAGTTTCTGTGTCTGCTGATGAATCACTTTGAATGCAAAACACATTTCAGTCAGTGTGGCTGTACACTCAGGGGTTTGGCTTCTAGGGCATTACTTCATGTGGTACAATCTGTAGTGTATTTGAGCTAATAAGAGCCAACGTTGTCCAAGTTAAAGCTGATATTTCTGCAGATTTCAAAGGCACCACTTGTGCTACATGTAGTTGGAAACATGGAAAATACTTATTAGCAGACATGTATGTGGTTCCCTGCCTGTTAGCCTGGTTGGATCTGCCTGGAAGATTGGCACAAACAGCCAACACCCAGGTTTTTAAAGCTTGTAGAGACTTATGCGTGAAGACTTGAAGCTATAACTGGTGCCAAAAGTACTGAATCAAGGCTTAGAATACTTTTGTACTGAGAAACCTCAGGATTTGATTTTAATTACATTTGCAAAATGTAATTTCATTGTTAGAAAAATGACAGTTCAATATATATATATATATATATATATATATATATATACACACACACACTTCATAAAGCCCCAGATCCTACATGTTTGACACATAGATTAACATATATGAGGGATATAGCTAGTAGCAGACATGCAGCAACAGTGTTAGGACTGATTTGGAGTCTTTCTGAGGACATGATAAAAGCTTAATATCCATACACACCTTTAGCTCTGTTTTTGATCTCGACTAAATCCCAAAGAAAATATCAGAGTCTTCAGGTGCTGCATACCAAGCTATACTCGTATCTACCATCTGTTTGCAGCATCTGGAAAAGGGTGGAGTGAGACTGAGACGAACAATAAATGTGGGTCAGAAAATCAAAATGAGGTAAAACAGTGTTTAATGTTTCCCAGAGTTAAGGATATGGGGGACTGTGATAGACAGATAGACAGATAGACAGACAGACAGACAGACAGACAGACAGACAGACAGATAGATAGATAGATAGATAGATAGATAGATAGATAGATAGATAGATTCCCCAAAAATAATATTGACCAACTACAAGAAACGTCTTACCGCTGTGCTTACAAACAAGGGTTTCTCCACCAAGTACTAAGTCAGGCTTTGCTTGGGGATCACATACTTATTTCACTCAATGACATTCACATCAGTTTATAACTTTTATGTTGTGTGTTTTTTCTGGAGTTTTGGTTGATATTCTGTCTCGCTTCATTAAAATGAAACTGCCATAAAAATTAGAGACTGTTCATTTCTTTGGAAGTGAGCAAACTTACAAATTCAGCAGGGGATCAAATAATTATTTCCCTCACTATAATTGAAATGACTGCTTCCAGCTATAAGATTGCTAGAGAACTGAAGTGCCCAGCTAATCTAGCTAAACATAAAATGGTCAATCAGGACTTTTTAACTGAAGGCATTAAAGATTCAAATGGAAAACATGTTTTGTAGATATATAGGCCTGTTAATGCAAAGGTAATTAAATACAGAAACAATTAAAATACTCACTACATTAAATTATTTTAATCATTAATATTAAATGTGGTCATATTTCAATAATCCAATATTATCTATTTATGTATTTACTATTATTCTAGAAGTTTCTGTTCTTCAAAGATGGGACCTGCAGGCTCAGGGAATAATTCCTAATAGATTTGTCATTATGAACAACATTTTTTGCATCACACACATTTGAGCCATTGTTGATATAATAGCATTAAATAGTGCAGCTCTAAAGCAACTCATTTAAGAAAATTTTATAATAACTCAGTTCTGATACACCACCTTGTTTGAAAGCTCTTTAATGGTACAAAAGTGTTGCGTGAAATGTGGTATTTTGCAGAAGAAAATAAAACAGCACAGGCCGAAAAAATTTTCAGTCAGATTTTATATATCAATATATAGAGATATTCAAAAGTAATCCAATACAGGAAATCAAAAAGTGGAATCAGTTTGGTCTTAACACAGTTCATCATTGCATGTACACTGGATGGCTGATCCCTGTCCATTTCATCAAAACGTGAGAATAAAAAAAGAAAAAAAAAAAAGAAAAGGCACAAATAAACAAAACTCAATCATCTCATTGACATCGAGGCTGGGAAATGTTGAAGAGATGTGGGTGTTTTTGGGGGAAGGGTGTCCATGTTTTGTGAGGGTTAACAACGAAAGAAGTGTCGCACTCAAAAAAAGGGATGATGCACAGCAAGAAACAACACAAACCACTTTGGTGGATAATTTGGATTTTTTACAATCAGGGAATGCAGTGCTCTCCTTTATACAAATAAATTAATATACCTGTCAACACTTTATCTAAAATCTTATGTACAGCTTCTCTTTTACATAATTATATAATACATTATCAAAAACTTTATGAAAACATATTTACAAACCAATGAATCAAAAAGCACCCTCGAAGCTTTTCCGCTGTCACACACTCACACACACACATACACACCTGTGTCCACACACTGCTTTCTTCCATGCAGTACACAATACAGAAGGCATTCTAAGAGGGTTGTGCAACAAAGAGCATACAAAACAGTTCAGATATGGCTGTGGGATGAACATTAGCACACATGCATATTAATGAACAAACACACACACACACACATACACACACACACACACACACACACACACACACACACACACACACACACACACACACACACACACACACACACACACACACACACACACACACACACACACAACTAGACTTTTAAGGTTTGTGAATGGCGTATAAGTGTTAATGATGGGGGGAACCAGCATGAAGCATATTTACTGACAGGACAA
>VUQS01057915.1:0-10797 GCA_015108495.1 Heterochromis multidens | reverse complement strand
CAAGCAGAGACAGCAGAAATAAAAGCAGATTTAACCAAAAAAAAAAAAAAAGATAAATGATAAAGTGACCAAAGAGAGTGGTACCACTCAGTTTGATTTATCTATATCATAATGAGAGAGACAAGTAGATTTTTATTTTATAAATTATAATGGACTGAGGCAATTAAAACAGAGCTTATCATTATCTACTGGTCAGAAGAAAATTTATTCACAGCTTCTCATCAAGTAGTCTAGAAATGTACCAAAACAGGCAGACAGCAGCACTTCATGAGTATAACAAGTTGATATTTTGAAAAGGGAGAATTTATTTATTTATTTCTTCAGCCTAAAATACCAAACTCATTTCCATTCCTGCTAACTGCAGGCAACATAATGAACCCAATCATGGCGATTTTCCACAGGTATTTCACTGACATCTGCATCCTGGAATGAAAGAAGATACTAATTTGGCTGGAAGGACCGAGAAGAATTTTTTGATTCTATGGGTGTGTGTGAGTAAGTAAGTGTGTGTTTGTCAGAGTGTGGGTGCATGACTGAGAGAAATACACAAACTCCAGCAAGTGATGAAGCACGGCGAAGCTTCCAAGTTTTTTATATCCTATACAACTCTGGCTGCTACCATACCACATGCCCAGGGACTGGAAAAATTTAATCACACTAAACATATGTGTAAGGTGAGGTGATGCACTATCAAATAAATACAAGCATGAAGAAAATCAGAAAAGACTAATGTCAAGAAGATTCATTCTCAATATCTAGTGAATAAAACACGTTCCCACAGGACCAGCCAGGCTGCTGCACCTCACCCCCACATACTGAGGCACACTGAGGAAGCATTTCATAAAGAAAGACTCAATGGAACCTCCTCAATTCTGCACAACATGCTGATAAATATATGTATTACTCAAAGATGTCATGCAGATGTACAGTACATGTGTGGATATTTGTTATATGTTTCAAAGTGCTGCTTTTCCGTTCATAAATCTCAACTCTAATGTGTTGACAGGACTTCTAAACTAAAAGGAAAAAGAAAAGCCTTATTGAGATTCTTGTGTAGGCAAAGTTCACACCTACATCAGAGTGAGATTATTCAATAAACACATTTTTAACAATCTGTACACCATTCAGATAATATTTGTTTTCATTGTAATATAAAGAGTGTTTTCTTTACTGTGCTGAAGCCACTTACAGTTAGTTTACTGACACACCAGAGCAGAAACCAGGAATATTAGGCATTTTCATATGCCTGATGCATACAAGCACAACTTGGCACCAAATTCAATGAGCCAAGCTGAATAACTGAAATCTCCATATGATATTTTTAGACCTTACTAATTCTTTTGGCTTTGTACCACACAATCAACTAGAAGGGTTTTGATTTGCAGAGCTTGAACATTAAAATATGGTCATGGCATTCAGCATTCTCTAAGTAAGTAGAGATGACAAAAGCAAAGTTTCTTAGTCACATGTGAAATAGGCATGATAGCAGTCAATTTCACATCTACCTTATATTAAGATGGTCGTGACGAACAGCAAAAGGGCCAATCTCTTGATCAATGTCCAGGTTATAACTGTGAAAATTTGGTATGAGTTTTATTTATCTGTTTCAGTCATTGCTTTAACAGCAGTTTAATAACTGTGTTTGACAATGTTGACAGTTAAATGAGCTAGATGTTAAAAAAATTATTAAAGCTTAATTTAAAAGAAGGGAACAGTTACCCTGATATCAGCCATAGATCTTTGGCCTGAAAGATAACCTGCCCTTTGGGCTATTTTACTCTAAATAGGACCATAATAACAGAGGCAAACGGTAGTGCAGCAGTTAGCACTGTTGCCTCATAAGAAGGTCCTGACTCTAATCCATTGGGCAGCTGGGGCCATTCTGCATGGAGTTTACATCGTCTCCTCGTGCTTACATGAGCTCTCTCCAGGTATTCTAGTTTCCTCCCAAAGACACGCATGGGTTAGATTAACCGGTAATTCTAAATTAGCCATAGGTGTGAATGTAAGCAAGAATGTTTGTCTGTCTCTTTGTGTTAGTCCTGCGATAGACCAGTGACATGCCCAGGGTATACTCCACTCCATTACTCATTGCCTCTGTCTTAACATCATAACATAACATTAAACATCTTCTGTTCTGTTTTCGGTCACTTCTATGGTGAGAATATGCAGCTAAAACTACTCGATTAGGTCTGGATCATCTGCACAATTAAAATTGTCAGAAACTGGCCTTGATGCCAACTTTTGAAGCTGACAAATGGCCATACTGTTTTTATGGTGAGGACTGCCTGAATATAAAATGTACAGGAGACACATGAAGGTCAGATGAATGAAGCAACCTTTAAAGATATTGACACCTGATTCAATATGAGACTGAAAATCAAAGGGCATACAGTAGATTATTCTGGACACTGTCTATATATTAACTCTAGTAGCGGTAGGGCCTATTTAAATCCATGAATGTCCGAAGAAAGAAGCAATGAAAAGCCTTCTTTATCCAAATCAAAGTAATTCAGGTTGTTAGGAATAAGGTATGGGATAGGTAGGCATACTGAAAAGTGTGGTACAACAAGAGAGAGGGGAAGAACCAGGGTTCACACAAAGGGGAGTATTTATGGAGCAAACTACCCAAGGGATAAACTGGCTAGTCATGGAAGAAATACATCAACAGGACAAAGAAGCAAGGTGGGTTAGACTTCCTCAGGCAAAACGGTCATTGGATAAAATGTGAATGTGGAATGAGAAAGCAACTCAGCAGGTGGCAGATTTAATTCTTATTAAATAATAATTTAATTCAAATTGATTTTAGCACAGTAATATTCATTCAAAACCTGCTCTAATCACCAAACCAGTTTATAGATAGGTGAGCTATCTTCCTGTCATTTATGTTTAATTCTATAGTTTGTCTAAGCACGATAAAACACCTAACATAAAAGCTCAAGAAGAAACTGAGAGAAATAGATTTGTCACCTGATTTGAATATATTGTTGGATTTGTCCAGAACATTATAAAGGGAAAGAACTAAAGGATTTCATAGCTGGCATATTTTAGGACAGGTATGGGTGGGAGGAGATTAGCAAATGGGAGTAGATTTGAGGAAGCAGTTGATAAGCCCACAGGATGTAGCAAGCCCCACCACAGCCGGTGCAGATAAAACACACAATGGATGGTTTAGTTTGTGGAGCTCAAAATGTCATGGGAGGACACGGCAGATGAGACACGTGAAAGAAAATGCTTTAAGGTGTGATAAGCTGGTCACTGAAAGTTTGCTAAAAAGTTGATGGTGGTAATACCTAACACTGCTGAACTGTTCATTTGTGAGTCTAACATGGAAACAGAAGCTACTGACTGGCTGTAAAGATGATGATTTTTATTAGCATCTGCTATCTTTGTTTGAAAATAAAGTAAACAGGAACTAAAACTGAGGAATCAATAAGCACATTTTCTGGACCATGAGCCCCTCAACATCTCTCCCTCTCTCTCTCAAAAAAATAATAAAAAACTTTGTTTTTCTCTTTCTTGTTTTCACGATAAAGAGCCATTCATCAGCAGGCTTATTTCACACACCAGTATTCTAGAGGTGTTTTCTGCTTTTGTGCACTTCCTCTTTTAGTACGGCTCCTCTCAGTAGTCCTATTTTTCTGATGCCTTTCATAAGCATTTGAATTAGGAGGCTACATAACAACAGTACCTATTTGGTGTTGCACCTACAGTATATACAATAAGATATCATTTAGTAAAATAAAATAAACAAAAAGCATTTTTGATTACTTAATTTGTGCATGCTTAAAAAAAGGGTTGAGCAATATGTATTAAACCTCCATCACAAATAGTATTATATATTATGAGTTCTTGTGAGTTTTCTGCAAAATCATTTGTGTTTGGTACATAAAAATTATCAGTGCATGTACCCACAAAGAAGTAATTTAACAGTTCATTTCAAAATTTAATTAGGCACTGGCAGTTAACATTTATTAAGCGACTATGTCCTTACATCTACATAGTAAAGTGTAAAACTGTAATAAAGATATTTTAATGGGTACAGTACTTGGTCAGTAAAACTGTTACTGCATCATACTTTTGATCCCTGAATTGGCTCCCTAAATGCAGGCTAACCCTGAATTATGTGAGAAGGGTTTTCCCTTTCTATAGTGTGTGCTTGTTCTAAATTCAAGCCCTTGGCACATCCAGTGTAGTCCCCGTCAACTCCCCCAGCCCTGTAGTAAACTGCAACCCTTTTCCAATATACTGCAAGTTAAGTGTGTTTGTGTGCACACGTCGCTGTGTGCAGGTGTGACGTCAACTGTGATCCTTTGAGAATGGATAAAGGACAGAAGATGTGATTCTCCCCATCCCCTCCCCTTTTCACTCTCCCTCAGAGACATGTTGAGGGGGAGGCAGCAATGAAGAAGAATCTGTGTATCTGTCAGTTTGCCTGATACCCC
The DNA here is from genome assembly GCA_015108495.1 of Heterochromis multidens. Taxonomy (NCBI): domain Eukaryota; kingdom Metazoa; phylum Chordata; class Actinopteri; order Cichliformes; family Cichlidae; genus Heterochromis; species Heterochromis multidens. The sequence goes on along the minus strand of VUQS01057915.1, from coordinate 6,352 downwards.
TGCACACTCTCCATCCTTGTCCCTCTGCAGGGACTAAGCTCCTGAAGACATTGCTTTCAGTGTCACAACACTGACATACTAAGGGTTGCCATGCTTCAGTTGCAGACCAGAGGTGACATGGTTATGGAGAAGCCCCTTAAACTCAGTGCCAGTCATTCTGTCAGAGAGCAGTCAGTCTGAGAGACCCAAAGCCACAAGTAGAAACATACATTTAAGGGTTAATGCGGTGACACATAACACACAGAGGCACGAAAATGAATGCAGGGGGCATGCACCACACGGTGCTCTCCCACACATCCATAGGCATACAAGTACACACATGCAAGCACCTTGTCACTCAAGCAAGCAGAGTATGTGATCTGACACAAGATGGAGGGTGCTTACATAACACTTGATTTTTTCAAAGGTGTAATTGGATGTCTGTTTGGGTTAAGTGAAAAAAGGCTTGGTGCACCGTCTATATCAAAGCTGACAGTCATCAAAGTCTGCCAAAATAACAAAAAGTCATTTGATGGAAACAAAAAACCTCAAAACACACACACAAACATACCTGATATGCTTTTATTTTATATGCAAAATGTACAAATCTGTTATATTTCTAAGAAAATGTATAGGTAGGTAATAAAGGTACTGTAACTTCACCCACAGTTTCATTTTAAATACTGCTTATTATCTTTGTTAACTGCAGTCAGAAAGAAAAAATATATATATTTTTGTCACATTATAATTCCCTCGAATAAATTGCTTTCAGTGGGAAAGAGCACATTAATTCAAAAAGACACATTATTCAAAATAGATGCTAATTTATGTTTTAAAAAAGTGGTTGTCTTCACAAAAAAAAAAAACTGAGATGGATCTTAGATGTGACAAAAGCTCACATCTAAGATATTACAGTTCCTTCATCCAGTTTAAATTCCAAGAACCACCCAGCACAAATGACCATTTCCTCATTTTCAAGAGTATAACACAGTGCACTCGATGCCTTATGTAAGGACACAATAATCATATGCTCAAGTGCTGCAGGCAGCTAGACATATGTAGCATGGCATCTCGTATACAATACATATACGTAGGTCTTAAGGCCTCATGTTTAAAACTTTGTCTACATTCACTATAAAAGGTTGCAACAAACATGGACATGCTTTGTGAAACTTAAAAAACTCTGCTCACACATCACAGCTAAGGCAAATTCCTGGTTATAAAGGTGAATTTTAGTGTTGAGAAAAAGCCATCACAGATCATAAACTGCCTCTATTAAAAATAAATGGCTCTTTAAATGTGTAATGGCAGAGAAATGACCTGTACTTAATGCTCAAACGTTCAATTTCAGAGGAGGAATCCGTTGGCATTATCAATAAAGTGATCTACAACAAATGGTCAAGGGGAAGTTTAAGACAATCAATTGTTGTTTACAACACTAAATATCAAACATTTGGTTCAGGGTAGGATCGATATATAATCATCACCTCTCTTGCTCAGATTTGTTCATGTTAATTTCTCCTTGAATTGTGAAACAGCTCTGCAATCAGATAACACAGGGCAACCTCACTGGACATGATATAATAACCAATTTAAGCACCACAAATACAACCTCATCAGACTCAGAGTGCAACAGGAGCAGTACAGCTTTCCCCCATTTTAACTGTCAACCTTTATTCTTTGACATTAATAAATCCCAGACACAAGTTCACTTCAAAACATTCTGGAGATTGTGCTGTATGAAACACACTCTCACTGTAAACACACACTCATTTTAAGAATGAATCTAAGATTTAGTGCAGGAAGATTAGGCATAAATTCTTATTTGTGCATACACAAGGCACCGGGATTTGGTGCAGATTAAGGCAGTGGGCACTTTTTTTGGTTTTTTGGGGGGTGTTTTTTGTTCATAGTGTCTTTTAGGAAGAAGAGAAGCATACGGCCGTGCAGTGTGATCTGTCTTTTCAACTGACCAGGAATGCAGACAGAAGAGGTTCTTGGCAGTTGTTCATCTCCATCTCTGCAACTCTGTGGTTTAAAGTTCCTCAAAGAAGGCCACCCTGGACTTAGTGCTCTGTAGTGTTAGCTGTGTAAGAGTCAATAACAAAGGTGTGGTGAGGTTTATATGAAGGGTAAAAATAAACAAAAGAGGAGGAGTATTCTGGCAAGCAAACAAAATAAGTAAAAAGACAGAAATCCTTATTGGAGACTATGATCATGAAAGTCATCACCTGCCCTTTCCCTTTCTGCATGATCTAATCCTTCTGTGTATTCCCAATACACACACTGTGAGCAACTAGTCTGTGCAAGACCCTGAATTTCAACTGAGAGACCATTAAAAGTGTGCATATGGTCAGCAAGCTTGCCGATACTGACACATTTAAAATTTTGACTAAAAATAGGTTAGCAAGTAGCTATAATTCTGAAAGTACATACATGCATGTTTAATCCAGTCATTTTTCTGATGAAGCACTTTTAATTAGATACTAGAAAAGCAAAACACATAATCTGACTTGTTTCCCTTGACTAATCAAAAGACTAAATGATCACAAGAAGAGGATAACTGGAGAGTCTTTGGTGTGTTTATTGTAAATATAGACCCCAAGGTTATTCTGTTTGTAACAAATCTCTGATGCATGCAATGTTGTTAATACACCTTACATCGATTATAATTTCCATAAACTGAAAGAAAATCAGCCTCTATTAAGGTTTACAACCCGATCAGGGTACAACACAACTTTGTGTCTGTAGCTCTATGCTACAGACAATCAAACAGATGAGGGGAGTAGTGGAAGATCAATACCAGTCAGACAAAGAACTGTTAATTGTCTTTCTCTCCAGGTTTAAATGAGCTGGTGATGGATTAATTCGGGTCACTGGCTGTGTTTTAACCCTTCAGGCGAAGCTAACCGTTGACTTATCTAATACTGCACAAGAGAGCACCAAGGCAAATTGGCTGGGCAAACTTGTTCCTCTCTATCTGTAGGGTAAAGGGAATTAAAGCAGCTGCCAAAGTAAATATTACACGGGGGATGAAGTAGGACAGCTCGGGAAATCCAGGTTTTTTCTGGGGAATGTGCTGATTGAGGGACTTAAGCAAATCCAAACAGATAATGTGTGGGAAGGGGATGGATTTGCAGTGTAATGTTTACTGATCACCTTCTATTGTCCCTGCTGACAGAAAGCCTGAACTATATTTGTGAGTGTAAAAGTCTGACTGTATGTTTATCTTTGTCTAACTCTTAAGCATTTTTCTCCACACTGACCTCAGTCTCCACTTCAGAAAGAGCAAAAACTCTTCACTCACTGTTCCAGGTATTAGTGCTATGAATGACACAACAGCAAGCTATTTCCAGAAAAGAAATGCTTTTGTGTGATGTTTAGTACAATAGCTAACCTTCTTTGTGTGCCACTTCATACGGTCTGAATGGACTGCCATATATAGAATTAAAAAAAGCATTGCCTCTCTTAAAATTCACACAGAATCCCTACAGCTCTTGTATTGAGACTTACTTAGTGAGAATGAGCTCTCCTGTAAGGCCTGGTGCTAACAAAGCAGAACCTGTGGCCTGGTAGAAGTGCAAAGGCACTGGGCTGTATTAAGGGAATGTTCATTAATCATCCAAAGGGAGAGTGAGTCTGGGCGGAGAAAACTTTGCCTGGGGTTGCAGCTGGTCCTGATGCTTTGGGCTCAGTGATCTGTGCTTCGTTCCACATTCCCTCTGCTCCTCTTTTCCCACCATCTCCTCCTCACCCCAACCACCCCCTGGTCACTAACTTCACAGTGCATTCTTGGAACTTATCCGTGACTCAGCCTCCCTCAAACTTCTCTTCCTTTGAACATTTTTAGTGCGCCCCCGCCTTCCCTAAACTTCTCACCTCTTTTAGCAAAGCTGACTTAGCGTCCTCGCTCTTGATTTCTTTTCCCTTCTCCCTGCAATGCCATGAGGCCTGGCCCCTTCCCTCACTAACAAGATAAATGCCAACGCCTCTGGTTCAATTAAAGCAACACTTTTAACTCAGCTCCTTTTCCACGCCAGAGGTGCCCCCATCAATCCAAATGACTAATCACCAAGCAAAAATCAATTAGTGCTCCCCTAACAAGTGTATTTTACACTCAGAGACAAAACGAAGGAGGGTCGACTTTTTTGTTACACAATGTGCTGTGAACAACCCAAATTTTTATTTGATACTTTTATTTAAATTAGAGATACTGGAATGGTAAGATAAAGGAGAACAAGCCTAATCTGCCAGTTCATCAGAGGACAGCGGAAATATAATCTTTTTATAACAATGCCGCTGACTTTGACCAATCATAAAATATCCCTCAGGCTAAGTGCCTGTCACGTCTTCTGTTTTTTCATATCATCACTAAACCAGACACTGGATGAGATGAAATGGCTAATACTAGTGGAGTTGACATAAGATGAATACAAAGACACCAATGTTCACAGAGACTGTACATAAAAGATGGTCATAACCACTGTGACGTCACCCATTGGTTAGCAAAGTTCCAGTGTGAAGCCTCGAGCTGACCTCGTTCTCTGGTGCCATCTTTGTCTTTGGAACCAGATGTGCCAGAGCAAGGGGTAAATCTGACTTAGAAATTAAGGCACACTGCATACTCAGACAGCTACCAGTCAATCACAAGGCAGACCCTCCCAAAGCAAATCCTGCTTTAACCTCCTTTTTGACTCGCATGAGCACCATAACTTACAAAATGAACATCATCTATACTCAATAAGACTTGAAACTAGCGACTGAAACCATCAATTCATTAGGACTTGTTTTTGCACATAGAGGAGTCGTCCTCTGCTGGCCATTAGAAAGAACAGTTGCTATGTCCATCTTTTATATACAGTTGCCCTCACTCCAATAGAAGGTGCCATCAACGAAGAAATCTGAGGTTGAAAAATGAACCTGTGGCTAAGTAAAGATTATTGCTATTAACTGATGCTCTGTCAATCAACACCCTGCATTTTGTATAATATGATGGTTTGGTATGGTGCTGCATGAGAGATGACTTTCAAATTTGGAATATGATGTAAGATCAGTATTAAGACCTCATTTAAACTTCAAAATACTGTACATGTGCCTCATGTAAGCTCAGTGGACAGTTCTTGAATGGCTTAAATACTTGTAAATATAAGAGACTGACAGGGATGTGTTTCTCTCCTAGTTAGATGTTTTAATGCTCATCTACATTCATTAAAAATATCAGATACATTTGCTTCACGTCCAGAATCACTGTATGCTTTAAAATCGGCTTTTTTAAATAAGAGGTATGATCATATGTACCTGCATGTCTTCAATAACAGTTTCCCTCCAACCAAAACAGAAGTCAAATCAGTTGGAAATACAGTGGTGTGAAAAAGTATTTGCCCCCCTTCCTAATATCTTTCATGTTTCAGATCATCAAACACATTTTCATATTAGGCAAAGATAACCTGAGTAAATACAAAATTCAGTTTTCAAATGATGATTTCATTTATTAGGTGAAAAAAGTTATCCAAACCTACCTGCCCTGTGTGAAAAAGTAATTGCCCCCTAAACCTAATAACTGGTTGTGCCGCCCTTGGCAGCAAGAACTGCAATCAAGTGTTTGTGATAACTGGCAATGAGTCTTTCACATCGCTGTGGAGGAATCTTTGCAGAATTGTTTTATTTCAGCCACATTGGAGGGTTTTACAGCATGAACGGCCTATTTAAGGTCATGTCAAAGCATCTCAATCGGATTTAAGTCCAGACTTTTACTAGGTCCATCCAAAACCTTCATTTTAGTTTAATTTTGGGTTTTTCTAGCCATTCAGAGGTGGACTTGCTGGTGTGTTTCATTCAGATCATTGTCCTGCTGTATAACCCAAGTGCTCTTGCGCTTCAGGGCATGAACTGATGGCCAGACATTCTCCTTCAGGATTTTCTGGTAGAGTGCAGAATTCATGGGTCCATCAGTTACGGCAAGTCTTCCAGGTCCTGAAGCAGCAAAGCAGCCTCAGACCATCACACTACCACCACCATGTTTGACTGTTGGTATGATGTTCGTTTTATGAAATGCTGTGTTAGTTTGATACCAGATGTAACGGGACTCAAACCTTTCAAAAAGTTCAGCTTTTGTCTCGTCAGTCCACAGAATATTTTCCCAAAAGTCTTGGGGATCATCAAGATGTTTTTTGGCAAATGTGAGACGAGCCTTTGTGTTCTTTTTGGTCAGCAGTGGTTTTCTCCTTGGAACTCTCCCATGGATGCTGTTTTTGCCCAGTCTCTTTCTTATTGTTGAATCATGAACTCTGACCTTAACTGAGGCAAGTGAGGCCTGCAGTTCTTTAGATTCTGGGTTCTTTTGTGACCTCCTGGATGAGTCACTGATGTGCTC
>VUQS01057914.1:0-12366 GCA_015108495.1 Heterochromis multidens | reverse complement strand
CAGAAAGTCCACCATCATCTCCACAGTCTTGAGCGGGTTCAGCTCCAGGTGGTTCTGACTGCACCAGTGGACCAGCTGGTCCACCTCCTGTCTGTACATGGACTCGTCATCGTTCTGGATCAGACGGTGGTGTCATCCGCGAACTTCAGGAGTTTCACAGATGGTTCTCCTGAGGTGCAGTCATTAGTGTAGAGGGAGAAGAGCAGCAGGGAGAGAAGACACCCCTGGGGGAGGCCAGTACTGATGGTCTGTGTGTGGGATGTGATGCTCCTCAGCCTCACCTGCTGGTGCCTGTCCGTCAGGAAGCTGGTGATCCACTGACAGGTGGATGCGGGCACAGTAAGCTGGGTGAGATTCCGGTGGAGGATGTCTAGGATGACGGTGTTGAAGGCTGAGCTGAAGTCCACGAACAGGATCCTGGCGTATGTCCCCGGTTGGTTTAGGTGATGCAGGATGTAGTGCAGTTCCACATTGACTGCATCCTCAGCTGACCTGTTTGCAGGAGGGCACTTCACGCAGCTCCAGAGATCTGTTAAAGATCGGGGTGAAGATGGGGCCAGTTGATCGGCACAGGCTTTCAGGCAGGCAGGGAACACACCGTCAGGTCCTGGAGCCTTCTTGGTCTTCTGTCTCTGGAAGAGCAGACATACATCCTCCTCACAGATCTTTAGTGCAGGCAGGGGGTCAGATGGGAGGGAAGTGAGGGCTGCAGGTAGACTTTTTGTGTAGGTGTGAGGTGAGGGTGAGCAGATGGGAGGTGTGAATGGTTGTCTTTCAAATCTACAGTAGAAGGTGTTTCGGTTGTCAACCAGTCGGGAATTCTCCTCAGGGTGGGGGGATGGACTCCTGTAGCTTGTGATGTGCTGCAAGCCTCTCCTCTGATGCCTCTGATGCAGGGTCATTGGCTGAGAAGCTGTTTTTTAGCTTCTCACTGTAGCTCCTCTTAGCTACCCTGATCTCCTTGCTCGGCTTGTTTCTGGCCTGCTTGTACAGGGCCCAGTCCCTGCTGCTGTAGGCCTCCTCCTTGGACTGGCGCAGCTTCCTCAGATTTGGAGTGAACCATGGTTTGTTATTATTGTATGTGCAGTCCTCACAAAAACTGATGTATGATGTCAACATGTCAGTGAGTTTATTTAGGTCGGTGGTTGCAGCTTCAAAAACACTCCAATCTGTGCAATCTAAGCAGGCTTGTAATTCCTCCTTCGACTCCTTGGTCCACTTCTTCACAGTTTTAACCTCAGGCTTAGAAGTTTTTAATTTCTGTCTGTAGGTAGGTATGACTCACTTAAGACTCATTTGTCTGTCACTTCTTCATATGAAAAGAGGAACGTGGTAAATTCCAACGGCTTGTAATGTGGATGGGAACTACTATGGATGTCCAGGTCATTTCTAGCCCTGGGGCATAAATAAGTAGTTATCCCAATATCCTAGTTATCCCAATAGTAGCCCATCTGCATTACAAGCCTTTAAGTTTTTGGAGATTTTTAGGTTAAACATGATCATGTCATGAGCATAAAGACATTTATGCTCATGACATGTGCCTTGGAGTTTTTTGTTTTAGCTTATATGTATCCCATCCAAAGACCTCAAACAAAAACATTTTGAATCTAGGATTTAAAAAAAAGCCTGATGACCATAATAAATGCTTGTTGGTTACATTTGGATCTCAGGTTGATTTTGGAAAGCAGCCACGTAGATGTAAGGTCACATAATTAGAGGTTTTTGAGAAATAACAGATAAATCATAATAATAGATGTGTGTATAATAACAGAATAAAGTGTTAATTTGTTCTTAAAAGCCTGCGTGCTTGTTTTGAAGATTTATCAATGATTATGTACGCTAAAAATTTGAGAACTGCAAACATTCACGTCATATGTTTCATTTTTTCCCCCGTGAATGATGGCAGGAAGTCACATGTCCACGGGCACGTTGCGCGTCTCAGGCGCATCTTTGCAGTGGACTGAGTGAAGCAGATCCGACTGAGAACACCTGAGGAATGGATAACACAACCAGAAGTCTGACCAACCAGTTTGTGCAGCCTCCGTGGCGCATCGCGTTGTGGTCGGTGGCTTACAGCACGGTGCTGGCGGTGGCTGTCTTCGGGAACTTGATCGTGATTTGGATTATTCTGGCGCACAAGCGGATGAGGACCGTCACCAACTATTTCCTGCTAAACTTGGCTTTCTCTGACGTTTCGATGGCAGCGTTTAACACGCTCATCAACTTCATCTACGCGGCTCACGGAGAGTGGTACTTCGGGCAGGTGTACTGCAGGTTTCACAACTTCTTTCCTGTCACCGCCGTGTTTGCCAGCATCTACTCTATGACCGCGATAGCCATAGACAGGTATGACTGCGTTAATATTAAGCTAGAGAGTCATGAAAGCGTTATTAGTGATTTTTTTTCTTCTGTACATCAGTTGTGTATACATAGAAGTCCCATTGTTTCGTCTGACTTTGCTCAAAAAATATTTATTTTCAAAGTTGTTGAAGTTTTAAATTTTGGCAATTCTTAATCTGACTTTTAAAACAAGCCGCAACTGATGTATTACAGATACCTTAAATGCCTGAAAATGAAAATTCAAATGAAAATGGGTCTATGGGTCTAATGGGTGATGTAATTTGTCATTTTCATATTTTAGTAAACCGTTTGTACAAATATTCATTTATCAATATATTGGGTAAGTCGTAGTATTCTGCCACAATAATGGCCACACCTGTTGTATAAATCCCCATGTTTAGGTTTCAGGGTTTGCATCCCACCTAACATGGATAAACCAATACCTGTGAGCATTATTTGACAGCTTAGCTCACTCAATATGTTGTGGCCTCTCGGCTGTAGGTACATGGCAATCATCCATCCTATGAAGCCCCGTCTGCCTGCCAAAGCCACTATGGGAGTCATTGTCTGTATCTGGAGCCTGGCTGTGGTTCTGGCCTTCCCGCTCTGCTACTTCTCCACCATCCGAACTCTGCCCCATAGGACCGTCTGCTACGTGGCCTGGCCCCGCATGGCCGAAGACTCCTTCATGTGAGACCACACTGACATCCCCCCTCTTTTTCTCCATTGCTTAAAGCTTAAACATCCTTATCAATTCAGATCTGGGCTATCTTTTTCTCATAACATGTATCTATGTATCCTCAGCCTCCAACTATGCCACTTTTCACACTCCTTTTCCTTTGGTCCAGCAGCTTCAGACACATCCTTTAAAAGCTCTTGGCATCTGCTTCATTATTTGCACAGGTACCATATCATAGTTACAGTTCTGGTCTACATACTGCCCTTAGTGGTGATGGGCATCACCTACACCATTGTGGGGGTGACACTGTGGGGAGGTGAGATCCCTGGAGATTCATCTGATAACTATCAAGGACAGCTGCAGGCTAAAAGGAAGGTAATCACCATGCTTATTCAATTAATTCATCCTCTGCCTTAACACTTTTTAAAATTAATAATGTTTGTATATTGTTGGCTAGAGAGCAAAAATCTAAAATGTAAAATATGAGTGTTTTACAGGGAGAAACAAACTTTCAAATTTAACTTAACATAACCGTAAATGGCAGTAATACTAGTGTGTACCAGAATCAGTTGTAGTTAGTTGTTCACTGAACCCAGCTACACAGAAAGGTTTTTTTTTTTTTTTCTTTTTGAAGAGGAAAAAATGCAGACAATTTACAGAAAAGACAAACTTTAAGTAGTCTAAATTTACACTAGCTAACCAAGAAAAATTGTAAAGTTATTTCTCCTTTTCCAGAAAATATAGAGCCTTAAAAAAACACTTACCTAAAAACAGAAAGGAAAACTACCAGCTCTGTAATTGTAGCTTAACATGCAGAGTCTTACCATCTTAAATTTGATACAACAAGCAATGAAATGTTTAAATTCTTTATGTTAATACTGAGTTAAAATATCCATGGAGCAGGAACAATATACTAGTGCAACAACAGCAATAAGGGTGCAGATGTTTGATGGCACATCTGCTGGTTTGAAAGGAAACCAAACACAATGAACAAGCAAATGGAAAAAAAAAAAAATACAAGCATGTCTTCTGACCGCTTTCAGCTTTGATCAGTAAAATGTGACGCAGCAGTGGTTCAGCTTTTATCAAAAACCACATACAGAACAAATGTACCGGCACAAGCTATCTCTATATTGCCAGGCACTAATGTTGACCTTTGCAAACACAACCCATCGAAGCAGCCTGATCACACAGAAGTAAGGGAAATGGCCACATACGGATAGGATAGGATGGGATCCGGAGGCAATCAATTGACTCCTCAGCCTGACAGCACAGTGTGCTTTCCAGCAGCTACTCCGAGGGCTGGGTTGAACAGGGATTAAGGTCATCACAGATGTCATGACGAGCATCTATCAAGACAGGCCTGGGATTAATGTCAGTTCATTGATAAATGCTTCATGTAGGATTATTCAAAGAGAGAGCCCAAGGGTCAGACACTAGAAGTATTCATTGATGAAAGATGTGTTGGATGGAATTAAAAAGAATAAATCTGCAGTTTTATTTGCCTTTGACCCAGTTACACAAATCAGTTTGATTTTAATTACTTTATATATCATTTTAGCCATATTTGGCTTTTTTTCCCTACAAACTGAGGATAGTGAACAAAACAACCACATAAACTTTAAAATAAAACAGTTACTTGAAGGAGTCTTAAGAATCTTTTATGGTACGACATCAGATAAGGAAGCATGGTGTTGCAGATGAACTTCTGCTCATGAATAGCTGCCTGCTCCTTTTAACCCCCCACAGCTCTGCATTGTGTTGTAACTCGTTGATGCGTTCTGTGATGCTCTCTCTTCCATCCTACCTGAAACCTCCTGTGTCTGGTGCGTCATCCCTGACCTTTCCCTCTCCTCATGGTAGCCATTCTGGACTCGATGAATAGAAATTGTGATTGGAAAGAAGAGAAATGGTCAATAAACTCATTATTTCCGACATTGTGCATCAATGCTGCCACCGTGTCAGTTACCTTGTACAGTTAAGTGGCATTTAGAGAGCTGTTTGCACTTACAATTTGATATTTATCCTGCTAAAAGTGATATTTAGAATGCAGGGAGGGGTATTTTAAAAGTAGGTCGGTGTGACAAAGTTGAATTAGTTTAAAGTGGCAATAATGCAGTTTTTATTAAAAAATTTGCTGGATACAATTAAAGTATACGCAGTGTAAAAGGTATAAACTATAGTGACAAATCAATCATCCAACAGTTTTCTCTGTCTCTATCAACTCACATATAGTTTTATAACTACCATTTTTTGTTTAGTTCAGTTTCAGTCCAATAACCAGCCAGCCATAAAGTTCAAAGGAGAGCAAAAACAACAAATAGGTGAATAGGTAAGGTCAGAGGTGCTCACAAACGCAACATCAAATATTTGTTTTTCTGTGCTCTGACAGCTCAGATGTAGATTTTTTGTTTCACTGCCCAAGAGGCAGGCAAATGAAGCAGCTTCATTACTAGATTGAGTCTTTTTTTTCTTTATTCTCATTCTCATTAGACCACTCCTGGGGTAAAAGAGAAGACGTACACAAACAAGGCAGAAGGTCATTCACACACCAGAAAGAAAACAAAGAAGAGAGATGAATATGTCAACAGATTACCCACGTCCAAATGCAGATACCATTTCTTTACAAAACTTTGCAAGTTTGTGCTGCACGATAATATCTTTAGAGTTACACAACTTCTCCATCTTATATACATTTGGTCTCAATCTAATACATACAGGCATATATTTCTGTCTTTGCAGCTTAAAATAACTGCATTCATACGAATAATGATACCGATCCCCAATCGTTCCCAAGCTACAGAGCGTACATAAACAACATATTCAACACTACTAGGATCCCACCTGACCCACATCTGAACCTCCCCAACTAACACCAAGTGGGAACATTAATGATAACAACTGGTAATTTTTCAGTTGAAGATCTTATTTTAATATTCTATAATTTATGCAAAGGCAATAAAAAAATAAAAAGATCAGATTTCCAGTTTTGCCCCAGGATATCAGATATTCTCATCTGCAGTATATTTATGGTTACATCCCCATAAATTAGAAAATCCTGTGTAATCAAATACTTGCTTTAGCTTCACTCATCCACTGTGATTTAAACATGCCTTTACTGTATTGATTATTTAAGAAACTAAACATGAGAAAGGATCATTTATTCCTGTTGCCATTCACGATGGTGCTATGCTTCGGTTTCTGATATACAGTAATTTATTTCTTAAGCCAGATAAATCTCTTTTCTTTTTCTTTTTTTAAACATGATGTTTTCTGCTGAGTCATTTCTTTTGCATAGCTGTTAAAAAGGAGCATTTTGTGGTGCTACTAGCCTGTTACACAACTTATAATAAGTGTAAATAGGATCTATTTTGTCCATGTTGGACTGGCTCAGACGCCACATGTAGGTGAGGCATTTATGAAAGGCAGCAAGACACAGTTTATCTTTTAGTTCCCTGGACAAGGCTTTTGTGTTATTTTGTGATACTGGCACATTTTCTTATTGAAAACATTGCAATTTCTTATGTCAGAAGCTCATTTGTGTTTGCAGTACTTTTGCCATTTTGCACTCTGAAGAAGGCTGTCTGTCAGAAATCACTTTGCTGTAAAATAGACCCATTTGCAGCATTTTGACAGCAGGAAAAATCACAGGTGTCACTAATGACACTAATGAAGGCTCTGTTCTTTTCAAGTGCCCCAGCGAGACATGACAGTGTGACAGCGAGCCAGCATGCAAAATACCAGCACCCAGAAATAGAAGCAGCTAAACGGAATTAAGCCATCATTTATTTTGTTACTGGTGCCTCTCCTTTTCCTCTTTCCTGTGAAATGTCAAAATGTCTTCTGGGAAAAAAGCCCACCTCCTGATTTTCCCTCCTGCTGATGGCTTTTGTCCTGTAGGTGGTGAAGATGATGATTATTGTAGTGGTTACCTTCGCCCTCTGCTGGCTGCCGTATCATGTCTACTTCATCGTGACAGGCCTCAACAAGCGTTTGAGCAGGTGGAAGTACATCCAGCAGGTTTACCTGTCAGTGCTGTGGCTGGCAATGAGCTCCACCATGTACAATCCCATCATATACTGCTGCCTCAATAGCAGGTGAGTCCAAATCAGTCTACCCCACAACCTTGCCAACACAAAATAAGAGCATAATTACATGTCAGGTTGATTGGCTGCAGGTTCCGGGCTGGTTTCAAGCAGGTTTTCCGTTGGTGTCCCTTTGTCCGGGTGTCGAGCTACGATGAGCTGGAGCTTCAAAATGCAAGACTTCGACCATGTCACCAGAGCAGTGTGTGCACCAGCATCCTGAGCAAAGACAAGAGCACTCGTGGAAACCAGTCAAAAACCAACTCTGAGCTGAATAATAAAGACAGTTAGGTTTTATTTGTTCCACTGAACACACTCCAGCTCAACACTATGTGGATTTTTTATTTATTTTACTTTATTTTGAGCTGACTACTTATTTTTTTCTGCGAGGCAGGATCGAAGGGACATGCAGAGGGAGAGACATGACACAGCTAGGCTGAAAAAAAATAACAGGTAGTAGTTGTCATACCTTGTCTGCTGATTTGGCCCATTTATGGAGTGGCTGTGACTGACAGCTGACAAAGGAAGAGACGGTACATTAATCCAGTCTGAGCACAAAGACATCATAGACATAGATTTTTTTTTAATAAATACTTTTGTGGATTATCCTAATTTTAGATTTCATAAATATATCTATAAAATGTATATCTACATATTGCTTCTGATTCATTATATTTTGACATTAATGCCTTCCATTGATTAAAAAAAAAAATGTTTAGTTGATCATTTTATTTGTTTTATTATAACAAGTTTCTGCTCGTAAGTCTGAATATTTTTGAACAAATTGTACAAACTTCTTATTTTTAGTTGTTTTATTTACCTACATGAAATTAGTGGGCTTATGTGTGTAAACGAAATGATGCGATGATGTAAGAAGTTACATATGTGGTGTTTTGTTTTTTTGTTTTTTTTACAATGGCATTAAATACATCATACAACTGTATTTTCCTAAGGGGATATTACTGTAATGAGTACACTTCATTTTTCAGAATTGCATAACAAAGAATAATTTGTATTTCCAATGTTGAATACCCAGAGATAAACAGGTTTATCTTGCATCAAACTTCAAGGAAAAGTTGAAAAATCTCAGTTTAACCAGTTTATTCTGACTGTGTCAACACTTGACATTATTGCCATCTTCTTCAGTGGTAGAATTTCATGTCTGTTTACTCACATAGACATGCTGCATATGTAATGGGTTGGATTGTTGCTCAGTAACTTCAGCATCAGAATTAATGCTGCTCTACTGACTTTAATGTCTGTTTTAGTGACACAGTTGTTGAAGGTGTTCAGATTTTACTTGTTTTATGTAATGTAGTGTAATTTAATGTAAATTCACAAGTGCTTACTGATGTAGTTACTGTTAGTTGCAGGAAGCATGCACCATGTGAACTGTTAGTGTGATTTTTCTGTATTCTGTATATTAGTGACTACTGTGAATATGTTAAATATATGTATTATAATATTTAAATATTTTGTTGCAGACACACACACGAAAACAAAAAATGTTTAGCCTTTACTGTGTGTGTGTGTGTGTGTGTGTGTGTGTGTGTGTGTGTGCGCGCGCGCATATGATCAGCTTTTATTTCACTAATGTGTAGCCTAATGATGAGTGTTACATTTAGACAGTAATTATCGCTCTGCTACTGGATCAGTGATATGTTTAATTTGGAGAACTTGTTGGACTTTTTAAATGTAACATGAGAAAAAATATATATTTGTGGGTAAACTGTTTGATCAGATTAAATTCATTGCAAAGCCTTTTATATTTTGCATGTTGTTTATTTGACAGGAAAACAGAAAGATACATCAAGGCATGGTGTCTTTAGAAGCAGTTTGGCAGTAAGAGCATTGCTGACTGTAACAGCCGGTGGCTAAAAAAAAAGCATTTCAGAACATGATCTAGTAATAAGATTTACAGATATAAACACACTGAAGATAGTTGTAATTATATTCACGTTAAAAAATATATCCACTGCCTGCAAAATGTTCACTGCTGAAAATGTAAAAATGGATAAGTTCACTGATTTTGAGAGAAAGTTAATTTAAGAAAGAGAGAAGTTCAATGAACCTATGATACTGTATTCAGTTTTCAAAAATTTAGGTCCTCTGTCAGACTAACAGTTTATTTATCAGTGGTATTGGCTATGGCTGCACATAAGGCTCAAAACTGAACCTAGTGTATTTTACACCAATTTTCACACAATACAGACAATACTTAACAAGAATTAAAAAACAAAGTATACTGTATATTTTTCTGACATGTCAAATATTGATTGTCTGTAATTCATAACAAATGACAGAAGCAGAAAACTATATTTGACTATATTTTGGCAGCCTACTGCAACACCTTATCTGACAGATACCACAATATGCTGAGCTTACAGGATCAACAAAGCAGTGTTGTAGATGATAACACTCAGAAAAATCTGAATGCTAATTGTTTTTGCTAAACAGCTAAAGAAAAAGAAGGTAGGACCACAAGCACTGACACAAGCCACAGGGTGGAGACAACAGCTGGAGGAGACCTGTGGACATGGAAACAAAGAGAAAGAGAGAGAGCTTAATGTGATATCATTTTTAAGTGGCTGAAAACCCTACATGAGAGGTTTCCAGATTGAAAGCCTCTGAGTTTCTGAAAATGTTGAAATGCTGAGTAGCCTTCAGTTATTACTGTGTACTGACAGCATTTACAGTTATAATAGAGCAATAGATTGTTCCAGAAAACATCTACAGTTTTCCCACTTGCAAGACACGTTCCTCTACATTTTGGGGTTTAAAGAAAGCACATGCTTTTTAGAAAGTTTCCTGAGAAGATACCAGACCTTCTCATCAAAGATCATGCAGTAAAAAAAGATGTTTGTAGTAAAGACAGAAACATTTTTTTATTTCCTTTATTGGATAATTGTTGATAATGGACACTGATTAGTTGCTTATTTAATAGGATACATGAGTAATGTTTCATTAATGTTTGTGGTTCACTTTAATTAAGAGAATATGAATCTTACCGTGAAAAGATGTAACAGTTGTGTGAGCTGTTCATTCCTGAATGTTTTAAAACAATCTCAAGATATTCAGAGTCATCATCCTCCACAGTCAAAATTCTCTCCACAGTGAAAACTTCTGCTGGAGATAAAAGTATTGCATCCTTTTCTGCACCACACACATAGTTTGTCAGGTTGACATAGAAGCAAGAAGTGATATTGAAAATGAAATCCTCATTCAGTTCAGCACTTTTTAGCTCTTCATAGTTTGAATAAGCTACGGTGAAACTTGTAAATCTCACTGTGGAGCCTTCTTGTGGTTGGTTTTGACCATCTTGTAAAACATAAACAGTCTTGCACTCCTTTGGCTTCAGCAGCCTCATGGAATCCATCAGTAGGAAATGAAGAGACTTGAAATGGAAGTGGTTTTCATAGATGCTAACATTTCCACCCATTGTCTCTATTGCACTGTTCAGAGTTTCGATGAAATCCTGATCCTCATGAGCAAAGATGGAAAGTGCAGCAGTATGCTCTTCTCGTCCTCCAGGGATCTGCTTCGAACACTTGTTACTTTTATTCCATGCTTTCTGAAATCCTTTACTGTTTCTTAGTTCTTGTTTTAACAGGTCTGACTGGATGAACTTCCTCATGGCCTCTTCACGGCATCCATTGTACTGGTCATCTACAACATCTGTGGTTTTTAGAACATCCAGTAGTCTTATATCCCGTGCAGTCCCCTTTAATTGAGGTATATCACATTTAAAAACATTTTTAAGTAAATAAGTTTTCTAACCTTCTACTATTTGTTTGTATGAAATATAATTCTTACTTTGTAGCAGGCAGCTGTGAAAATTATTGCAGCAAGAAGCACTTTTCTTCTGTACTCCATTTTTTGACCTTGTCTTCTTCTACAGACTGCAAGAAAGCATTGCAGGATCAAATGTAGATAGAAAAAAGTTCTGTAACACTTTTCACAGTCCAGAAACTTGGCAAGATAAATGGCAAGTAAATAATCTGTTATCTGTTTGGTTTCCTTGGAATATGGTAAGTTTTAAAATTAAAATGTTGAAAAGACTGAAAGTCACATACCTCAAGCAAGGAGAGTAAACTTGTGTTAGCAACTCACAGAAAAGGGTCCATCAAACAGTCAGGGAGCACAACAGGGTGTGAGGAAGTGGAACAAGTTATCGTACAATGCAGCTCTTAGTCTTTCCTGTGCAGGGAAGTAACATGGCACTGGGGGACTTGTCCAGTTATTTGTTCTGCTTGAGCCACTGATTCTGTAAGATTCAGATTTAGCCCAGCCCAGCAATAAATTGTTTTTATATCCCTGTTCTAACACGATTTCAGTATAACTGATGGGGCCAAATATCTCAGTACTTCTTCAATGCAAACTTTATCTTAAGTAAACATGAGACTTCAGCATTCCTAGTTGGAAAAATCTGGGTATCTTGAAGTTACAGGAATGAAAATGCACCAAACAAGCTGAATTAAGCTTGTAGTTGTTGTGACATATTGGCATTCAGCACGGAAGGAATGCAACAATACATTTCTTAATATGAACATAATATAAATACAGAAAAGTAAAGTAATCATTTGATGCCATTCATATTATACAGTTGCTAAACTAAACAAACACTTAAACACTTTTTAATGCACACTTTCCACTGAATGTAACATAGTTTTCTTTGCTGTTCCCCAGAGATGGCATTTGTCAACAGCAAATTCCTGCTGTGCAAGGTTATGTTCTGTTTCCTACCTTTCTCTTAACATGCCTGCTGACACATTTAGGCTTGCAGAGTACTTTATCAGCACTTTTTATTGCAAAACTGTTTGAGTAAGAAGAATGGGGGAGTGCTGTTAGGCGGATTCACGCAGTATCAGGCTTTAGAAGACAGTCAGCTCACAGAGATTAGATTGAGATTTTCATATATTTTATATTAAGCCTGACATGAAGCCAGGAATCATTTCATCATTCCTGAGGGAACTGTTGTTGTGATTTGGTGCTATATGAAAAAATAAAAATAAAAACCCCCACTCGCCATACATATATATATACACACACACACACAAACAAACACACACACACACACACACACACACACACACACACAGTGGGGCAAAAAAGTATTTAGTCAGCCACCAACTGTGCAAGTTCTCCCACTTAAAAAGATGAGAGAGGCCTGTAATTTTCATCATAGGTATACCTCAACTATGAGAGACAAAATGAGAAAAACAAAATCCAGAAAAATCACATTGTCTGATTTTTAAAGAATTT
>VUQS01057911.1:0-10457 GCA_015108495.1 Heterochromis multidens | reverse complement strand
ATACTAATGTGCCACAAACAGGACTTTAATATCACCAATCATTCCCATGTTATTACGGTGTATCCATATAAATGGCCCACCCTGTACAATAAGTAGTGTAGTAGTGACCAAACGTACAATCAAATAATTATTACCCCCACTGTATTTCTGTTATATACCCATGCCCATGTTCAAAACTTTCTACACATTTCAAAACACACCCCATATACAGTATATGTATTTACTAGTCAGCCTGCAATCACAGAATTGTAAGATGGTGAAAGATGTACCCTTAGGCCTCTTTAATTCAGAGATGGTCTTTCCCTTTTCACTTAAATGGCCTTCTTGACTCCCCGCTCAAACCAGCGTTCTTCCCTGTCCAAGATGTGTACATCCTCATCATTGAAAGAGTGGCCACTGGCCTGTAGGTGTAAATAGACTGCGGAGTCCTGGCCTGACGAGGTAGCTCTTCTGTGTTGTGCCATCCGCTTAGCCAGAGGTTGTTTAGTTTCCCCAATGTATAAGTCACGGCAATCCTCTTGGCACTTAACAGTGTACACTATATTACTCTATTTGTGCCAGGGGAAGAGATCCTTAGGGTGGACCAATTTTTGGTGTTGCATGTTTTGGGGTTTGAAAAACAAAGAAACGTGGTGTTTTGAGAAAATGCGTCTCAGCTGTTCCGATACTCCTGACACATAAGGGATCACCAAAGGTTTTTGCTTGGGCAACAGTTGTCCTTCTTATCTCCTGGATCGCCTGGGGCCTTCTTTAGGTGCCTTCCCAGCTTTGACAAATGTCCAGCTGGAATAACCACATTTACGCAGGACCTTTCTGATATGATGTTCTTTAGCTTCCCTGGCCTGTGGGGATGGTGTTTGCTCTGTGTTGTAGCATCCTGATGACACCCAATTTGTGCTCCAGTGGATGATGAGAGTCAAACCTTAAATACTGATCTTTATGCATTGGTTTACGGTACACATTGACTTTCAAATGTCCCCCATTACTGATGGAAATCTCCCAGTTTAAGAAGGCTAGCCTGTCGTTTTTCATATCCTCCCTGGTGAACTTGATGTGTTTGTCCACCAAGTTAATGTGATCAGTGAATTGTGGTATGCCACTCCTCAAATCTCTGTGAATCCTACTCATGGCCATTGATCAACTGAAAACGCTACATCCAGATGAACAGAATCAATTTTCTGGGATTTCCTTACCTGGATTATTGAGCATGCATCAAGACATTGTTGGTTTAATTTATGCTACCACAGTTGTGTCCGTTTGTGGAGGTATTTGGCTACGGAAAGCCTATGGAGTGGGGTTTTCAACCAATGCAAATGTACTCCTGTGCTGTCCTCCAAAATCCCAATTGCACATTGCTTGATGTGGATGTCATGGTGCTGGGTCTTTGACCCAGGTTTTTGAGTTTGTTTGGACTTATTGTTGTTTCTTTTTGTATTAAGAGTATCTGTGGTTTTGGTTTTGTATTAGTCTTGAGTTTGGGTTTTCCAGGAACCTCAATTTTATTTGTATTTGTTATTTAATATTTATTTGTTATTTGTATATCTAGCTCTTGGTTCTTGGTTTCATTATGTTAGTTCCTAGTCTTTCCTTTCCTGCCCAGTGTTCTGTGTCTCTCCAGTCTGTCTTGTCCTCATGTTTGTTTACCTTTAGTCCCAGTGTCAAGTTCTCATGTCTTAGTCTGTGTCCCTGTGAGAGTTTACTTCTGTTTAATTTTTTTAGGTCTCTTGTCATGTGTGTGTCATGTTCAGTTTTACTTCCCCTGTCTCGTCACTATGATTCTGATTGTCTGCCCCTCTCTCTGTTTGTTGTCGCGATCTCCCTCAAGCTGTGTGCTCTGTGTGTCCTGAGTTTCCTCCGTGAGTCTAGTCAATTCCTGGTTTTTGCCTAATCTGAGTTTTGTTTTTTGGCATTCTGTTTCCTGCCTCCTGCGTATTGCGGCAGCAGCGGACGAGCTTTTCCCCATCGCCGCAGGAGCAGACGGACCCTTCCTCATTGCTGCAGCTGCAGGAGAATCTGTTCTCGTTGCCACTGGGGCAGACGAATCCCTCCTCGTCGCTGAAGCAGCGGGCGAATCTGTCCTTGTCACTGCTGGGGCAGATGAATCCCTCCTTGTCGCTGAAGCAGCGGGCGAATCTGTCCTCATCGCTGCTGGGGTGGATGAATCCCTCCTCGTCGCTGAAGCAGCAGACGAGCCCCTCCAAGTTGCCACAGCAGCCAGTCTACTCCTCACCTCCTCACCTCTTAGCTGAGTTATGGGCTGAGGAAGAGGAGCCTGCCCCTGCTGTCCTCCCCGTTTCCACATCGAGGAGGAAACAGGGCCCCCGTCGTTGGCGTATCCTGCCGCCATCTCAGCCAGAGACTGTCTCGCCACCATCTTCCCCTGGCCCTGTTTCTCATCTGTCTGTGGTGAGTGAGACTGACTTTGTTTTTTTCCCCAGCTTTGAACCCCAAGAAGTGGGAACGGTGACTTTTGTTTCTGGGTTAGAGAGTTCACGGGTCGTGCCTCACATTCATGAGGCCGCAAAAGCTAAGACTGATTATGTTCAGACTGAAAATCCCTCTTCTGAATCGGAATCATGCTTCCCAGGGGTTTTCAGTGAAAGTGAATGTTTGTTGTTACCAGAGGTTGAAGATATGGACTTCTTTCTTCCTTTTTCTAACTTAGCCAATAGTAAAGAAAAGCTCTGGGTTCCTGAAGGAGACAGCAAATATTTGTCTGGTGATTTTGAGACAGCCACAAATAACATTTCTTCTGGTGTCTCCGAATCAGACAAAGAGGTATTATTTTCTGTTTTTGAACCAGCCAGCATGTGTGCTATTTCCAGGCTGGCCTCTGACTGTTCTTTTCTGGTATTGCCTAATTCTGATTTGTCTGCGAGTAAAGAGACTATGAATTCTGTGTTTGAGCTGGGTTTCCCTGAAATTGCTGAGACTGTTTCCCAGCCAGCTCATTCTAAGACTTTGTTAAAGACTGTTAAAGTATCAGAGCTGTTCTCCCCAGAGACTGATGCTGATTGGCCAGCAAACCTAGAGACATTTTGTGTTCCTCATGTACCAGCAATACTGGAGACTGTTTCTGCCTCCGAGTTGGTTTCCGACCACCGTGCTCCCCAGCCAGCTCATCCAAAACCTGTTTATTCAGAGACTGATAGTTATGCTGTTGAAAAAGACAGCCCGAGGGTCCCGAGCTACCCGAACTTGTCCCCAAACCTGAGCCCAAAGGTCCCGGGCCATCTGAACCTGAGGCCTCTGCTCCACCTGTACCTGCATCTGAACGAGAGGGTCCCCGCAATCCAGAGGGTCCTGTTGAAGCAAACGCCGTGCTTCTTCCGATTCTTTTGTTGGCAAAGAGTTCACACGGAGACAAAACCCAATTTTCCACACTTTATTATACGGGTGCACCCGGAGACCGACAAATCCCTTTCCCTTTCTGAGTGCCCGGAGTCAATCTAACTACTTCCTGTTACATAACTTCCTTTTAAGACTCCGGTTAGCTCCTCCTTACACAATAAAAGTAACCTGAAACTTTCTCTCAGTATAAAGAGTAGCTGGTCTTTACATTAGCTATTCTAAACACACAATACAGTCCTATTTTCAATTATAAAACCCCCTTTAATACTGTTAAAAGAATTCTGATTATATTTGATTAACATATAAAATAATAAAACATTGCATACTCTTAACAGTCCCCAGTCACAGCGGCTGCAGTTCCTGGTCTCCGCACCTGCTGCGCACCCTGCTCCGCCAGAGGTCTCCGCACCTGCTGTGCATCCTGCTCTGCCAGAGCCTCCAGCGCCCAAGCCAGAGGTTTTCACTCCGCCTAATGGCCCTGTGCTACCGGCTTCCAAGGGTCTTCACCGCCACGGTCGACCTTCAGCCAAGGAACCTGGGGGTCTCCATCGCCACTGTGATCGACCTCCAACACAATCTCCAGAGGTTTAAGCGCCTTGAGGCAACTTTTGTTGTGATTTGGCGCTATATAAATAAAATTGAATTGAATTGAATAGAGGTTTCCTGTCACTGCCGCCGCTGGCCTCCGTCCAAGCCACCTGAGGGCCTTCTTCTGCACTGGCCTCTGTTCATGTTGTCTGAGGGTTCCTGCTGTTTCCGGAGAAGTTCCATCACCTTCAGCAACATCGGCGTCCAGAGTTGGTTCATCTCCATCACTGGCCACCCGCTTGACCACCAGCGGGCCTCCACCTCTGCTGTGGACCTCCTGCCCTGTCACGTCCCAGCTGTCCTCCAGGGTGGCCCTCTCATCTCCGTCGCTGCCATGGCCGGCCTCCTGCCAAGCCACCCGAGGGTCTCCTCCGCCGTTGTTGGCCTCCAGAGGACTTCTTTCACCAACGCCAGCCTCCTGCCAAGCCACCCAAGAGTCTCTTCCGCTGTCGTCGGCCTCCAGAGGACTTCCTTTGCCGACGCCGGCCTCCTGCCAAGCCACCAGAGGGGTCTCGTCGGCTCCGCCTTCGCCGCTGGCCCCGCGGCCGGCCTCCAGAATGCCTTCACCTTCGCCGCTGGCCCCGCGAGTCCTGCATTTGGGTCCTACTCTGCCTGCAACACAGCCTATCCTTGACAGTGGATGACGCTATGCAAGGGTCAAAGGCTGACAAGTGGGCCTAAGCAGGGAAGGAAGCGACAGCGTTTTTTAACAAGAATGGGATAAGCACGGAAGAAGCCATTTAATATCAAAAAGTACAGTATGAGAAGTACAGACAGTGGCTACATTGGACATTTTTCATTGTTTTTAACACTTGTTTTTACTTCAGCTCTTTGTATGTTTTGACTTTGCTCTTCTCCGTGGCTGGCTGATGGACCAAAAACAGCACAAGCAAGAGTGGCCCACATATCAGTTATACCTCTTACTTTATGACACTGTCCCCATCTGACAACAGACGCTCTCTACATGTAGACAGGTAGTCTGTAGCTGCCCACAGACGTGCTACCACCGCTGAAACCCTACGCCTTAACCTACTCGTAACCTGATTGGAAATTTAACTACACACTGGGTCAATGTAGCCCGTGACTGGTCTGTCGATTCCTCCTATGTATTTCCAACTACTTTTTAGCACAGTTTTTTAATTTATCCATGAGAGAATTACAATCATAGATTGCTAAAACTATTGGAATGAACATGAGGGAATGTACAATGAAGTGGAAAAACTTCAGGAATAAATATGTTTGCCTCAAAAAAAAAAACTAAAAACTAAAAACTGACCACAATAAAGAGTATGTAAAACATCAAGACACAACCACATGGTAATTAATCCATAAATGCCATGCACAGTGTTTTATGGCCACTTACATACGTAGGCTCTAAAACAAAATTACCGTACAAGTCTAAATCAGCCATAAGATCGCAACACTCTGTTTGTTTGTGTGTGATAAGTAAGTTTACAAATAAAGTCACCATGAAAGCTTATACAAAATATTCATATTTTGGGTGTAAAAAAAGGCCTGTTGCTTATGAAAAATATGAAAAACAACTGTTCCTGTCAGAAGCAAAAATGACAACTATGTCATTTTTTTGAAAAACCTGTATAACAAGGATTTGTGATACTGGCATCAAACATATTCGTCCTTGTTCCTGATGTCCTTTGACATGCACATTGCATGTACATGTTCTTTACACTCGTCCAAGAAACTCTATGCCTTTGAAAAACAAATTTGTGGCATTATTAATTTGTAGAACACTGACATTTCACTTGGGCACTAACAATATTTGAATCACTTAATTACTGGACATTAGGGGTGTAACAGTTCTCTAAAAACATGGTTAACACAATTTTTGTTAACTGCTTGGTTTTTCTTTAAAGGGAAGGAATAACAAAAAATCCTGATCACATGATCATGACTGGATCATCAAAAAAAACAAAAACAAACAAACAAAAAACAACGCAATTATTTCAGTTCATAGTCTGCAAAGATTACAGCTTTCACCAGACTGGTATTCTTTAACTACTCAGCTCTTGTGTGTCACAGTGTGAGAAGATGGAATTTTGACATGTTGTTGAGGACATTTCAGTTTCAGAATGGTCCCAAACCACCAGTATATGCACTGCTACTGAACTGGCAAGTGTTACTTAAAAATGTTCTTAATCTTTACTTCAAAGGCTAATTGTTGCTAAAAATGAAAATATTAAAATTACTTGAATTAATTTTCTGAAGCAGTTGAAGCTCAGTCTAACTACATTCAATAATTAATTTAACAGATAGTATGTACTTTACCTGTTCAGAGCTATGCGATGTTTCAGCTAACTTTCAGTTGTTTCCTCTTCATTTTTTTTTAAATTAAGCATTCCATAAATACAATTACAGTAATATAAATATCTTTAATTTGTAAAGGCAGAGTTTCATTTGTAAATGCAAAGCTTCATGTATTATCATGGCAGAGTGGTCAGCACAATTGCCTAACATGCTTGTCTAACCATGTAAATGTTTGTAAAGTCAATAACTGTCAAAAGATGAGAAAACTCAAAAATCATGTGTTCTTAATAGTTTGAGTTGTCTAAACTTTTTCTTTTTACAATGTACAGTTGCAATGAAAACAAATATGAAAAGCTCCACATGAGGCCGCTTGTGATAAGCTGTCTATAAGGCTACTGTTCTACAAAAGCCATTATTTGGATATATTACACAGTTGCACTGTTCCAAGATATACTGTCTCCTTGGACAATAAAGTTCTACTCCATGCAGTTTGCTTTGTAGTGACACGTTTTAAAGCATTATCTAAATTAACTTTTAGTTCATTAGTCAGTGGCATATGCATAGACTCACTAGTCAAATCTGACTTAATAAACAAAATAAAAGTTTGCCAATTTTGCCTGAAAGTAAGGTTTTAATAAGCTTGTTCATGTTCATGCCGAGAATCTTTTATATATTTAAAGGCCATTTCCAAGTTCTCCATGTCAGTCTGGCTTGGGAACAAAGTTCTTATCAATATTAGTTTGCACTGAAGAAAAACTCCTTTCCTTTATCAGCAGGGTCACACTGTTAACACTGGCATTTTGTCTGCATTCATAGCTTCCAAAGAGGCTAGCAGGATGGTTTACCTCAGCAGCTGTCACATGAAATGATTCACTGGTGTATTACCAAGGTTTAATTTATCTCCCTGATCTCCATAATCTAACTGGACGTCTCCTCCTTGCTGCCTGTCAGGTAGATTTAGACAGCAATAGTTAATGGATGAATCACAGTCATTATTTCCTGCATGAATCACTTCTCTCTCACGTTCGTTCTCTCTCTCTCTCTCTCTCTCTCCCTCTCTCCCTCAACAATCTATTTTTATTTCACAGAAAGTTGGAAATGATATGTGTAATTAGCTTCTCTTCATCAATTCATTTTGGTATCCTGGTTAAACTATTCATGGATGTGGGGTTTAGCATGTAAGCAATAGGTTTTGAATGGTGAAGCAGTGAAAAAAGAAAATTAGCTTAATATTGTAAATGGTCAAGAATACATTTTGTCCTTTGTGGCATTCCCCCTTTTTTTAAACTGATTTTATTTAGTGACACTCTCAGAAATAGGGGTACAGCAAAAGTGAGGTCTACATAATTATCCTCCTAAAGCCTAATTACTGGACCTCAGGGTAACCATTTTTGAGCACCAAAGAGGTATATAGAGTGCTGTGAAAAAGTATTTGCCCCCTTCCTGATTTCTTGTTTTTGTGCATATTTGTCTTACATGTTTCAGATCAAACAAATTATTACCCAAAGACAACCCAAGTAAATACAATATGCAGTTTTAAAAAGATGATTTAATTTATTAAGGAAAAAAGATATCCAAACCTATCTGGCCCTGTGTGAAAAAATAATTGCCCCCTTAACCTAATAAATGGTTGTGCCACCCTTGGCAACAAGAACTGGAATCAGGTGTAACTGGAAATGAATCTTTCACATCACTGTGAAGGAATTTTGGCTCACTCTTTGCAGAATTGTTTTAATTCAGCCACATTGGAGGGTGTTCAAGCATGAACGGCCTGTTTAAGGTCATGCCAAAACATCTCAAACAGATTTAAGTCTAGATTTTGGTTAGGCCAAACTCACTAAAGGGACTCAAACACAAGACACACTGGAAGTGATTTCAGATTTAATGAATAAACTCAGGAATCTTTTGCCACAATAATCCAACTAAGGCATGTAGAAATAGTACAGATGAAAAAAAAATTCAAATGGTGTGCCTACTGAGACCTCCCTGGAGCACACCCACTCCTGAAAGACAGCTCCATACAAACTCTCACACAGACAGGGGAGAGAAATGAAGTGCAGAAGAAAGAGAAACAGAGAGAGGGGGTCAGCACCAGGAGGACAGAGGAAACCATGACACAGAGCTGGACTTGCTGGTGTGTTTCAGATCATTGTCCTGCTGCATAATCCAAGTGTGCTTGAGGTTCAGTGGAGGATTTTTTGGTAGAGAGCAGAATTCATGGTTGCATTAATTACGGCAATTCGTCCAGGTCCTGAAGCAGCAAAGCAGCCCCAGACCATCACACTACCACCAACATGGTAAATGGACTGATACTTATATAGCACTTTTCTACTCTCCCAGAGCACTCAAAGCGCTTTATACAACATGCTTTCTGTCTACAGACTCACACACGTTCATCCTCCGATGGATGCATCCAATGGAGAGCAACTTTGGGTTAGTATCTTGCCGACTGCAGAAGCCAGGGATCGAACCACCAACTTTCTGATTAACAGATGACCTGCTCTACCTCCTGAGCTACAGCCACATGATGTTCTTTTTATGAAATGCTGTGCTACTTTTATGCCAGATATAATGGGACCATCCAAAAAATGTAACATCTTTCTTCTCAGTCCATAGAATATCTCCACAAAAGTCTTCTCTCAAAGAGGAGAACTTTTCACACATAAGGAGACATGGTCAGGAGATGTTGGTTCCTTTTGGATCTACCCTTATATGTGAACAAATACTCTCAGCGATGAAGTTGCCATGGTCATGGGTCAGTTGACCCAGTGTTTTGTGGGTTCATGGGTTTATAAAATGATTTACCTTCTAGTTCTATATTGTTTAGTTTCGTGAATATTGTATTATTTCTTTGTGCTTCTAGTTATCCATGTTCCATATCTTAGTTCCTTGTTTTATTAGTTCCCTTCGTGTTCAGTCTTGTCTCCATGTTTGTTTACTTCCTTGTCTCTGGCCAGTCTGTGTCTGTCTCCCCTGTCGTGTCCCCGTGTCTGTCTGGGTTCTCCATGTTTTGTCTCAGTGGCTGTCTGTGTTCGTTGTCTTGTCTAGTTAATACGTTTGTAGTCCTGGTCCCTGTGTTTTCCCTTCCTGTTCCCATAGTCATCTCTCTGTTTTGTCTTCAGTGTCTCCGTGTTTGTTTACGTCCCGTCTCCCCAGTCTGTCATGACTTCATGTCTGTTTGTTCTCCTGTCTCTATGTTAAGTTCTCATGTCTTAGTCTGGGTCTAGGTGTGAGTGTTATGTTTCCTGTTTTACTCTGATAGTCCCTCGTCTCATGTGCCTTGTGTTTAGTTTTGCTTCCCTCTGTCTCGTTTTCCTGATTTAGCTCACCTGTGTTCCCTGGTGTTTTCCTTAGTTCCTTGTCACGTCGTCGTCATATGTTTTCCCACTGTGTGCTCTATGTTTCCTCCTCGTGTCTAGTTCCAAGTTCCTGGTTTATGTCCTGCCATGCCAGAGGTTTATGTTTATTGTATTTTGGTTTTGTAATTCTCAGCAATAAAGCTGCTTTTGAGTTTAAGTCAGTCTCCGAAGTCCTGCATTTGGGTCCTAATTCTTCAGCTGCACAGCGTAACCGTGACAGAAGTTTAACAAATACAGATACAGATCCTTTGTCAGTTATGATCACCTGCCTGTTGTCCTTTGCATTTCCACCTCAGACATTGAACCTGACTAATATGCACTTATTCAAGTCCAAAGAACACTAGATTTCTCTCACTGAACAAGAGAAAAGAGCTGAAAACTGCAGATGAAGTAATTAAACTGCAAGTAAAATAGTTAAAGGTCTTTGAAATTTTGCAAAAATGTGCATTTTATTCACAATTGCTTTTGGGTTAAATAGTGATAAACTGTTGGCTGTTTACTATGCCTCAGGCACGTATTTAGCCCTGGGCATCCAGAGCTCGAGCCCCAGACATTTTCTTTAATAGGGACTCCAGCAGCTGCAGAGCAGGTTAATCTGGTGGTGATTAGTATTAGGACGTTTCCTTCTCACTTAATATGTCACTCAACATTTCCACTCAGTAACTTTCCACTCAACATGCTTATTCAGTGTATTGTTCAACAGGTTTCCTTAATATCGTGCAATATGCTATGCAATATTCAATTGTATAGTTAGAGACAGTTACTTTCTCATATACATGCACGCGCACTCACAGAGACACGTTCACGAACATAGAGACACAGAGACATGTATACATATAGGAGTTAATGTTCCACATCTGGTTGATGTCCATTCAGTGACATGTAGCCTTACAT
>VUQS01057909.1:0-10096 GCA_015108495.1 Heterochromis multidens | reverse complement strand
GGGCCAAAATTCCTCCACAGTGATGTGAAAGGCTAATTTCCAGTTATTGCAAATGCTTGATTGCAGTTCTTGCTGCCAAGTGTGAAGCAACCAGTTATTAGGTTTAGGGGGCAATTACTTTTTCACACAGGGCCAGGTAGGTTTGGATAACTTTTTTCCCTTAATAAATGAAATCATCATTTAAAAACTGCATTTTTTTATTTACTCAGGTTTTCTTTGTCTAATATTAAAATTTGTGTGATGATCTGAAACATGTAAGTGTGACAAATATGCAAAAAACTAAGAAATCAGGAAGGGGGGCAAATACTTTTTCACATTTGTGGTGAGAAATAGTTACAGGTTAAAGAACAATAAAACAGGTTGAAAATGCACTTTAAGGGCATAAGTTTATGGACAACCTTATTTATTTGGCTGTTTTTTTAATGGTTTATGCTAAGCCCTTTAGTTTTAGTTGAATTTTAGTGTATCATCATACATATTTAACACAGAATGCAGTAATTTGCTAATATCATAAACCCATGTTTTATTCACAATAGAACATAGAAAAATCAAATGTTTAAACTGAGAAAATGTTCTATTTTAATAAAAAATATTAACTCATTTTCAATTTGATGGCAACAACACATCTCAGAAAAGTTGGGACATGGTCATGTTTCCCACTGTGTAGCATACCCTCTTCTGTTAACAACAGTCCATAAACATCTGTGAACTGAGGAGACCAGCCACTCGACTTTTGGGAGAGGAATGTTGTCCCATTCTCATCTGATAGATTCTAGCTGCTCAACAGTCCTGGGTCTTTTTTGTTGTATTTCTTGTTTCATGATACTTGGTAAAAGGTCTACACTTCAGGCAGGTCATTTCAGCACCTAGACTCTTCTACTACGAAGCCATGTTGTTGTAATAGATGTATATATGTAGTATGCATTTTAGCATTGTCTTGCTGAAATATGCAAGGCCTTCTCTTAAAAAGATGTCATCTGGATGGGAACATATCTTGCTCTAAAACCTGTATACACCTTTCAGCATTGATGGTGTCTTTCCACATGCACAAGCTGTCAATTCCATAGGCACTGATGCACCACCATACCATCAGAGATGGAGACTTTTGAACTGAGCACTGATAACATGCTGGATGGTCCCTTTCCTCCTTAGTCTGAAGGACACAGCATCCATGTCTTCCAAAATAGAATTTCAGATTTCAATTTGTCTGGCCACAGAACAGTTTTCCACTTTGCCTTTTAAATTAGCTTTGGCTCAGAGAAGATGGTGGTATTTCTGGATCATGTTCACATATGGCTTCTTCTTTGCATGATAAAGTTTTAACCTGCATTTGTGGATGGCACGATGAACTCTTTTCACAGACAGTGATTTCTGGAAGTGTTCCTGAGCCCATGCAGTGATTTCCATGACAGAATCATGTCTGTTTTTAATGCTGTGCCACCTGAGAACCTGAAGATTCCAGCCATACAATATTGATTTTCAGCTTGTCCCTTGCGCACAGAGATTTCTCCAAATATTGTGTACTGTAGATGATGAGATATTTACTGTCTTTCCAATTTTATGCTGAGGAACATTATTCTGAAATTGTTCCACAATTTGTAGACAATTTGTTGCAGATTGGTGAACCTCTGCCCATCTTTACTTCTGAGAAACCTTTCTAAGATGCTTTTTTTTTTATACCAATACTGTTACTGACCTGTTGCCAGTTAACCTAATTAGTTTGACAGTGTTCCTCCAGCTGTTTCTTTTTAGTACCACTTATTTTTCCAGCCTTTTGTTCCCATTTTTAAAGACATGTTGCTGCCATCCATTTCAAAATGAGCTAATATTTTTAATTAGAATGGTACATTTTCTCAGTTTAAACATTTGATATGTTTTCTATGTTCTATTATGAAAAAAATAATGGGTTTATGAAATTTTCAAATCATTGCATTCTGTTTTTATTTACATTTTACACACCATCATTTTTTTAGATTGGGTTTGTAGATGCAACACCAGTGTTTCCTTATTGCCCATAAAGACTATATATAAATGATTGACATAGCCACCATGACATCACCCATTGGTTTGTGAAGCCTTCTGAAGCCTTGATGTTAGTATTTTGGCCACAGCCATGTTGTTTTTCTAGAGCCAGATGTCACCATATTTGGAAGAAAGGCTAAGTTATTAGCTTACACCCACAAGCTTGGTTATAAATAATTATAAATATAAAAACATTTAGTAGTTATAAAAAAACCCATTTTGGAGCATTTTTAATGGCTTTCTCAGACAATTATCAGCTTCCCTTGGTACAGTCCATCCAAAAAGCCTGTGCTCCAGTTTTGGTGAGGTAAATTCTAGTATTAGTGTGTTACTTAGCACTAATTAGCAGGTATCTGTGTCTATGTGTCCCATCCATCTGATTTATGGATGGATGTTCTAACTGAGCTTCCTGGTATTAGCTGATAACTTCATGCTCCATTCTCTTGTTCAAATATGGTGATTTCTGGCTCCAAAAACCCAGCATTAGAGCAGCAAAGCACTAACACTTCAAAATACAAAAAACCATGGGCTATGTTCATCTATTATATGCAGCCAATAAGCCTTCTAGAGCCACCATCAAGTGGCCATTCAAAAAACTGCAGTATTCAGCAATTGCATGTTGGTATGATTTAGTCCCCAGAGCTTTCTGCTAGGTTGGCTATTAGTCTGCAGTCTGGCCTGATGTACAATATTTAAAAATTTGAGCAGAGATGAGATAAACTAAAAAAAAAGAGATTCTTCTCAGAAGAGTTGAAGATTTTATAGCAGCAGATTAATGTCTGTGCTTTTAGAATGAAATCTTCTACAACCACATTTGTAATTTTCTAAAGTTCTTCTTTTTTTTGTGCAGGTCACTGACACTTAAAATGTTACAAAACTTTGGAAAAGACTCTTCCATATGAGACAACTCCACAAAATTTAACTGGTTTTGAAACCAGTCTAATTCTGTGAGCTTATCTGAGGTAACTCAGACAGCTAAGTGTCATTTCAGAGAGAAGACTTGCCAAGATTTGTTAACCATTTCATTCTAATCCAATTAGGCTATATTTATTACAATACCACATAACCATAATGGAAACAATGACCTTTTGTATGTCTGAAAAGTAGAAACAGGAAGAAAAGAGTGTCCAGAGATGGAGTAAATTGATTATCTTATCTAACCACGCAATAATATATCTTATTTAAAACTAAGAATTTCTTATTAAAGTACTGCAGTTTATTTCAATACAAAAACTATGAACAAATCTTTAGCTGTGAACAAAAAAAATCTACATGACTTTACCCAGTCTTTCCAGTTTGAAACTGTGGGACTGTTCATAGCTTCTACACACTTTTCTAGTCATGGGACTGCAGGTCACTTGACATCGCTCCCACCAAACTCAACGTCTTTCATTAGGAAATAAGATGTGATTTAATAAACCTACCCTGGTTTACCTCAGTACAGGACATATGTCACATCATTCTTTAGAAAAAACTCAAGTAAGCTTAATACTTGCCACTTTGTGCACATTTTAAGCTAAACAGAGGTATTTTCTTCACAAAGCCCTGTTAATTCTCTTAAATCTGAAAGGACCTATTCTGTGCAGTCATGGCTAAGAACAGAAGGTTAACAGCCTAATTCAATCATAAGGACTGGGGTGGGAGATTCTTCAAGTTGATTAACTGAATATCAAGAGAAACCAGCAGAGATTTACCTTTAGATATCTGCAGCTGCTCCGGTTGCATGAAGCTGGTTTATAAACTTTAGCTTCAAGTAAAAAAACCCAAAAAATCCCAAACTTGATTTCTTGTGCTCAAGATGGAAACAGCTGATTTGTTCTAGAAAATATTCTGAAAGAGACACCGTTAAGAGCTGAAGAGTCGACTGGCAGAAGGATTTTCTCCCTGTGAGACAGAAACAGTCAGTGATGTCGAAGCTGCTTGGCTGTCTGCTTCTCCAGTGTTTACTTCCAGCTGTGGGTAAGTCAACAACAAAAAAATGTATGCATGCTTCTGCTTCTGCTTGTGTGTTTAAAGGTACAAACCATGCATACTATAGGAGACAGAATACTTTGACAGCAGTGGATAACATCAAGGCACTTTTTTCAGACCTTATATTCTTGCATAATTATGATCCATTTATTTTTCTTCATTGTTTTTTCTATGAAATTTTAGAAAAGAATTACCCAGCAGTTTACTAGAGTCTGAGGAGACTAACAGTACAAAACAAACATATTTAAGTAGCTGTAATGTAAGACGGGGAAAGACATATGCCCATCAGAAAAGAACAAATAGTAAAAAACACCCAACAAATAGACTATAATGATAATAATAATAATAATAATAATAATAATAAATAGGTAGATAATAAATAGATTATTACACCTGAGGCAATGATTATATAGGGTGCAATGATAGTCCTAAAAATTGTTATCAGTGCAAGTTATTATAGTGTATGGGGGGGTTGGGTGAGGGGTGATGGAGGCCACAGCTCAGAGAAAAAAGCTGTTCATCAGAGAGTGCAGGCAGGGTGGAGCAGGTGGAGACAAGTGTCAGGGGTGATTTGTGACAGAAGGATAGAAGCAAGAGTGAAAGGGGAGGTTTACAAGATGATAGTGAGACCTGCTACGATGTATGGTTTGGAGAACATGGCACTGACAAAAAGACAGGAGGCTGAGCTGGAAGTGGCAGAGCTGAAGATGTTAAGGTTTTCATTAGGAGTGACCAGGATGGACAAGATTAGGAATGAGTACATCAGAGGGACAGCTCAGGTTGTGTAGTTTGGAGACAAAGTTAGAGAGACAAGGTTGAGATGGTTCGGACATGTGCAGAGGAGGGATAGTGGATATATTGGGCAAAGGATGATGAAGATGGAGCTGCCAGGGAGGAGGAAAAGAGGAAGACCTCAGAGGAGGTTCACTGATGTAGTGAAGGAGGACATGCAGATGGTTGGTGTGACAGAGGAGGATGCTGGGATAGGGTGAGATGGAAGCAGATGATCCGTTGTGGCGACCTATGAAGGGAGCAGCCGAAAGAAGAAGTGGTTAACATCAGTGTTAGTGGTAAAGATAAAACAATACTTCATTTAAGGAAATAATTGTTTATTTTTCATCATATCCAATCATATTAGGGCTGTAACAACTAAATATTTTAACCACTGATTAACCTTTTAAGGATTTTTTAAATTCCATCACTATTTTTTCTATAAAATGGTATAAAATATCTAAAATTTGGTTTTCTTGAGTCCAAAAACAAGACTGAAGAGGTTAAAATTTAAATTTACTATAATGTAGGACCAGGATACTAAGCAGTTTGGCTTTAAATAATTACTTCAAATGAATCAGTTATGAAAATAGTTTCATCAGTTTTTACCATCTTCATGTTTTTGATTATTATATTTACTGTAGCTTACATTCAAAACTGAACTCTGAAGAAAGTCTTTTTTTGTTAGTTTTAACCATCCCATCTGTCCTTTAGTTCCACTCTTCTGTTACACCTGTGTGTTCCCCACCATCTCACCTCTGGATTGCATCAGATTCCCCCTGAAGTGTCCACCTGGGCAGCTCTGCCTGTCCAGCCGAGCAGTGGGTGAGAAAGGTGAGTGTAACTTGAGTCACTGAAAGCAAAATTTAAATGAATCAAAACTGAGAAAAAGAAGTGAGAAAGGTTAGTGCCTGGCTCGGAGAGGAATGTGTCAGTGTGGTTTGCTTTGTGCACTTAACTGGTGTTTCTTTCTTTCAGGGGACTTCCGTGTGGTTTTGTACGAGAAGAGCTGCATCCTGCCCTCCATGTGCGGAGTCACGGGTGAAAAATATGCCCTGGGACTCAACTTCACCTTCACCAATGAATGTTGTAACACTCACTTGTGCAATGGAGCTGCCACACCTGCTGCCCCCTACTGGACATTACTCACACTTCTCACTGTATACTCACTTTGGTGAACAGAAAAAAAAAAATTATATTAATTAGTTTGACAGAGATACAGTAGTGTTGACTTTTCTGCCCAAAGACACAGACTAAAGCTGTACTAAACAATATCTTTATTTATTTTTTACAACAATAATAGCAAAACAAACATAAAGCAACTGACTGAAAAAGTAATCTACTCCAACAGTAGTCCACATCCTTAAAAAAAAAAAAAAAAAAACAAAAAATACAACAAAACAAAAACTGCACAGTTTAAAACAAACAACTTTTCTGATTGACTTTCTGTTGGATCCAAATCTCCTATTAAAAAAAAAAAAGTTTGTCCTTCAGTATATGCAATTCTTTCTAGTGGAAGGTCTGACATCATTTATCTTATCCAATGCATAACATTTTGTCTTCATTAATCTTCATTGTTTGTTCATTTTTATGATATTTCAGTTTTTCTGGATACAAACCAAGAAATCCTTGAATCTATTGGAATATCTTTTGAGATAATCTTCTTGTGTCCCTCTGACCTCTTCCAAATAATGTTTTTAACCTTCTGTACTACCAAACACAGTGAAACAGTCTTCCTTTAGCTTCTGTGCATTTAGTTCATATGTATATTTATATATGATAACAATTTACCTGGGCAAGAGTTGCATATATTTGCATTAACCAGTTACAGTGTATTAGTCTGAGGCGTGGACTCACCAACTGAGTATGAGTTATACAAGCTGATTTCCATTTCAAAATTTAGCTCATGATGTGACGTCTCCGATGAGCAGGATGGAAACATTATAAAATAGTGACACAATGCCCTTTCTTAAATAGTCCTTTGTTATCATTATGTCAGCAGGTGTTTGTGGAGGTCTATTAAGTGGATTATGTTGGTGTACTTTTACAAAACATCTTAGCTGTTGCTGTAGATCTTAGCTGTAGAATGTTTTTCATTCAGATTGAATTGATTCCTCGGTTATTTAAAAGGCCAGGATAAGAGAGCTTGGAAGACACAGATCATGAATCTTTTCAAGCCTTTTAGAATAAAAACATTAAATGTAATACAGAATGATTCACAGCCAGACGAGAAGCCTGGTATCAAAATGTAGGTAAAAAAGGACACCTTTCGTTTTCTTCGATGAATTATCAGAAAACAGATTAAACATCCAGGATACCAGTGCTTGTTTTATATTCCTCCATGTCACAGATATTAAATTGGTGCAGTTTTGGTATTGAAAATATATGTCTCATGATATGATATTGATCCCATGATCAGACGCTCCAAGTTGGTTACAGAAAAAAAAACATGCTGTACAAAAACCAGATGTTGGCTTTAGATTGTGAGACTTGCAGTGGATGTAAAGATGGCTTGGTTGCAGTTTTTAAGAGCTATAATGTGTTTATCAGCCCTGAAAATTTAATGTGGATGCCTTCTGTACTTATGAAGTTAAAGCACAAAATTTCAACCCAACCTTCTGTATTTAAAAAGCATGTAACTCGGAAAACTTTCATAGTATGAAGGTAAAATGCACGTCTTAATTAAATATAAATGAAAAATCAGCTGATGGGGTCGGGTGTGTCACCTGAAAAACATAAAAACTTCTTTCTTTCTTTTTTTTTTTACACTAAACAGCCAGTGGGTGGTGCTCTTTCGTGTCAGTCTGCTTCTTCTGCCCCCAGCTGCTGGTAATTTGCCTCCATCATCAGTCGTGATAGCCTACTTTAAAGTCTAAACTTTAAAAAACCGTTTCAGTTTATTATATTTCACTGAGATTTCCGGGCATGATTTACCTGCCGCTCGTTCTCCTGTTGCCTCTGTTTTACTCCACTGAAGGAGGGACACCACCCATCCAGGCTTCAAATCAAACAGCACAGGTGATGAGAAAAGTTCGCCGGCGAGAAACGCCGACTCTGCTGCAGCCCCCGTACCTCCACCTCCCCGTGTTCGTGGATTCCAAGCTTCCGCTGGTGGAGAAGGAGTTATTCTCTCCACTCAGAGGGACCAGAGCGGAGCCGCTACCGGAGCGCGTCCGGGAAATCCTCCTCCCGTTTCGGCCCAAATCCACTCCATTCGGCGTCTCGGGTGTTTCTGTGAAGACTTCGTGCAAGCGGACCAAAATGCAGGTCCAGGTGGAGAGGAGCATTCTGGGAACCGGTGAACTCCTCTCTTATCTCAAACTGGGTACATGCACGGCCAGTAAATCTACGAGGGATTACCTTTATTTTGATTATGGCCTTGGCATGTGTGGGACCAAGCGCACGGTGAGTCTCAGTATGTTCCTGCGTAAAGAAAGGATGTTGCAGAATGAAAAGCAAAATAATGTAGACAAGGGCATAATTTTGAGAATGAGGTGCATCTAATTTTGTATTGGAGTCCGAGATCATTACCCGGTAGAAAAACACAATAACTTTGGTTTGCATCTTCAGTAGGTTGCAGTGGAAGTCTGTTTTATTCCGATTGTCTGCCCCTCGCAAATCCAGGTTTGATCAGGAGGTGGTTGGGGTTTCTGGGCTCACAGCCAGGTGGTGTGCCTGAGATAACCATATTAATGACAGTTTCATGAGGTCATACAGAACCAAGAGTCGGAAATAAAAACAAAAAACCGTGAATCTGAGCATTGAGAGCAGTCTAAAGCCTGTACCTTTGGCTCACAGGAATTACTTTTACATACACTGACATCATTATTTAAAACCTATGCCATATGTAAATGAGCATTTGTTTTGACAAAAAATATATATCTGACAGAAAATAAGGAAAAGCATTATTGGCCGCTCTGTTTAAGCCTTATGCATCTTAAATAAGATCACTAACACTACAAAATTACTGGCAGAGATTTGCTGTATTTTCAGAACCATGCACTGCAGTACTGCTTGTTATGTAGGTGAGGTGTGTATGGAGGACAAAATCTGCCAAAATCCAAAATAAATAAATAACTTCTTAATAAATAAATGTGACTTTAAATAACACATAAATGCTAAAGAATGTAGGTAATAATCAGTAACTTCTGACAAATTGCAGTTTCTGATTATTTTAATTTTTTTACATTCATCTTGATTCCCCCTACTTGATTTTATCTCCATTTAATTTACTTTTTCAAGGACATTGTTGTGGAAAATAAGTCTTTGCAGAAGGAGTTTTCAGGTTTATCGATCTCCTTTACTAATACAAAGACATGGCAAAGTTGTGGGCACCTCAGAGGATTACAACCGCTTCCACAAAGGGACAGAACAGCTTTATACTTGCTATGACAGATTCCTTCTATCCCAGAAAAGAAATCCAAGAATCAGTACTGGATGAAAACATCCCTTACTATCAGTCTAGGCTGTCAAGCAGTCTTGTCTCTAAACATAACCAACGTGTCTCCTTGGCAAGGGCATCACTATCCTCAGATGTCCCCCAACCTATGCAGAAATGTGATAACACAACAGATGATTATGCATGAAACATACTAATTTAAATAATTTAAGTAAATAAGGTTTTACCACTTGTTTATTAAGAAACATTGTACCACAACATTAAAACCATTACATCTAACGTTAATACTGTGGGTAGGAATGCCTGTGTGTCTGTCCTTTCTCTCTGACATTCGAATTGAAGTACTGAGTGACGTCCACTGTTTTTTCTAATATGCCTGAAGATGAATGTCCTGAGCAGGAATGGATACACAAATGGAAATTCATTAACAGGACTGAAGGACACAAGTATATGCCCACAGCTAGAGGGCACAGCATTAGTGGGTTAAAAATAAACTACACTGTGAACTTTTTTTTGAACTATTTTTCAGCTTTCTTTGCATGCTTTGAACGAGTTTTTTGTACTAACCAAGCACCCTTGCTGTTAGCTCCCTGTCCTCTTCTTTAAAGGCTGGTCTGTATATGCACTAATCTGTCACACAAATTAATCAAAGCATGTGCACTATTAATAAAAATTTATACACAAATGTTATCTTCTACACACAAAAGGCTTTTTTGTCTTCTCAGTTTAAGAAAAATGTGGAAATATTTATATCCTCCTATGTCCACTAAGGGGCTCTGTAGTCTTACACTGTAGTCCGTTGAACTTTTTTGAGAGTTTGGACTTTTGGTCAGGCAAAATAAAACACCTGATGATGTCAGCATTGCTGTAAGAGCCTGTGTTTGTGATTAGTCACTATTTTTTTTTTTTTTTTTTTAAGGTTTTTTTTATCAA
>VUQS01057907.1:0-14708 GCA_015108495.1 Heterochromis multidens | reverse complement strand
ATTGTGGGGATGGAGCTGGACTCTCTAAAGGTGGTGTCGGAGAGGCGGATGTTGTCCAAGTTAAGGACAATCCTGGACAATACCTCCCACCCACTCCATGACATGCTGGCCAGTCACAGGAGCACATTCAGTGAGAGACTGAGATTACCCATAATGCACCACTGAACGACACAGGAAATCATTCCTGCCTGTGGCTCTCTCTGTACAACTCCTCCATCTGAAACATAAGTATACACTGCAACAACTGTACACCCTTAATTCAACAAAGGTAGTATGATAAGAGGAGCACCTCAATTCAACTTATTTATAGTTAATTTTCTGTAATATATTAGGATATTTATAGATTGAGTTATTGTATTATTAGAGCTATTTGTAATATTTTGTAATTTGTAATATATTGTATTATTTAATATTGGTATTTTAACTTGTTAATTTCTTTTTTACTGTTCTGGAGCAACTGTGACCACATAATTTCCTCTGGGATTAATAAAGTATTCTGATTCTGATTCTAAACGGGACCTCTCCATCACATTTGGGGTTTTGGTGCCTTTTGGGAAAATGCTTTATAGACATGACTTGTTTTTAATTTATGTTATTTTTTTAAGTAATATTTATTTTCATATATATTTTATTGTTTTGTTCTTTTAACATATTTAATTGTAATTTAGAGTTGCATTTTTTTTCTATCCTCACTTGTATTTTTTTATTATTTAATCTATTTTCTAATTGTTCTCGATTTCATTTGATATACTAGTTTAGATTTATTTCTTAAATTGCTTATCATGTCTCTTGATGCATGCTCAATAATCCAGGTAAAAGAATCCCAAAAAGTTGAATCTGTTCATCTGGAAGTGGCGTTTTTTAGTGGGAGAAACGTTTCGTTTACCAACTGGTAACTTCTTCAGTCTCAGAAACGTTTCTCCCACTAAAAAACGCCACGTCCAGATGAACAGATTCAACTTTTTGGGATGCTTATCATGTCTTTTTAAAAAAAATGTATGTTATTATATTTTTATGTCTTGTATTATCAGTTTGTCAGTCATCTGTGAAGCACTTTGAACTGGAGCAACCTGCATTAAAGGTGCTGTACAAATTTTGATTTATTGATTTTTAAAGTAATTATTAGACTTGCTGTGTAGTCACATCATCCAAAAGATGGCTTTAGCTTTGGTGGGTGAAGTTCTACTTTTGATTAGTCTGTTGCTCAGCACTCATTAGGAGGTATCTGTGTCTCTGTGTTGGACCTGCACTGTTTTTGAACACAGCTTGCTAACATTAGCTAATAAATTATTATTCTTGTCCAAATAAGGTCACTTCCGGCTTAAAAAAACCAACAAGGCAAGGCAGCAGGCTAAATGCCACTGTGGCCATGTCCACCTTTTATATGCAGGTTATGATGCACTTAGTTAGTTTACTTGTGATTTTGACATTGTTTCCTCTGCAGGTTCCTCTCTTTGTAAGGTCGGTTCTTTACAGGAACACACAAACTGAGTATTTTCACACTCCTCTCCTTTGTGGCAGTCTAAGTTCACCCCCTGCTTTGTGGGAAGAGCAAAGAGCTGTCCCCGGTGCTTTGTGTCAAGGCCTGAAGCACGGTCAGACTGAGAGATCCAGACATCCTCGATGTGAAGAATGGGAGAGGAAGAGAAACTCTCTGTGACACTTAGGGGGAGGAGGAGGAGGAAGAAGAGGAAGGGGGAGGAGGAAAAGGCGAGGCCGCATCACACGACTGCCACGCTGCATCCAAGTGTCAGTGTCCCAAAATAGTGGCAAGCAACGACCAGACTGAAGACACCAAACAAACAACAGCTCTCAGATCAAGTAAACATCGGCTAACACACAAGACACGACAAACTGTGAAGCCTCCCTCTGTCTTCCGGTGTCGTTAATCAGAGCTGTGGAGAAAGCAATCGGAGGGGACACCCATCCTATTAGAGGAGGCCACGGCCGTCTCTCCCCTCCTCTGACCGAGGTCCTTGCAAACACTTTGCCTTTGAAAAAACACTGACAAGCTCCCTCTGTGTAGTGCTGTGTGGACACAGAGGACAGAGTCTCGTCTCCAGCAGATGTCTTGTGGCGCCGACTATAAATAAAGCCAATGAGACCAGCCGGCCGCTGACGAGCACAAGCCGCCGCGAGGCCGTGTTAGCTTTGCAAAGGGCCTGTCTAGTCTTGGCATGGCAGGCGGGCTAACATTTGGTGGGCCGAAGCCTGTGATGCCTGTGAGCTTTGTGTTCAGGGTTTGAGAGGAAAATTAAGATGGTAGCCTCTAGATTTGAGGTTTTTATCAACATTGTTTTCAACCCAGAGGCATGTGGGAGAAAAAAATGGTAGAAGGTGAGATGTACAAAAGAGACTTGATAGATAGCTGCCCGAGGAAGTGAAAACATGAAGGTGGTGGGAAAACAGTGTGTGTTAATTTCTCTTTGCAGTAACTTATAGTCAATTTAGCATGTGTTTACCATCAGTGAGAAGAAGTATAACATAACATCTGCCATTAAATGCAGTGCAACAGTCAGACAGCAATGCTCCAGTGTAGCCTTGTGTTTCATTGATGACCATGACAATCCCAAAGGACATTGGTAGCCCAGGGGCCTGTCTGTCTCTATTTAAACCCATCTAACTGCGCCTTGTTTGGAAAAGGAGAGACTTTCACTTGCCAAGGCAGTGTAGCCAGGCGCAATTAAGATGTAATGCAGTGCCATTTTATAGCACATTTCATTTTAGGGAACATACACTGTTAGCGCTTTATGAAAGAAAATCGCCCACGTCGGCCATAACATGAAACACTTGCAGTATCTGCGCGATAATCATTACAAATGTGATATTTTGACACTAATAAAAGAGCCCATACACAAATCATCTGCTGCTTTTATAAGAAACATTCAGAGTATAAATAGGAGCACTTTAATTTCATGTTCCATTGCACGCCGCCTAAGTGAACAATTACACTGAGGCACATTTCTCCACGTTAAGACTGACAGAAAAATGGAGGGCAGAAATCAAAGACAAAGACGTTGGAAAAAAAGGCCCGACAACAGATTGTCACAGTGAATCAGTGAGGAGTCAGAAAGAAGGTGGTGAGGAAGGAGAAGAGGAGTCGTTGTCCTCATGAAATAGTGTTGTTTCAAAGGAATAAATCTTTTAGGTGTTTTTGAGATGAGCCATTCATTTCTCAGTTTAGTTCAGCTTTTATTTACTTGTGATCCTGTTTCCTAGTCCAAGCTTCTATTGTATTCCCTAAAAACACTTCACGTAATGGCAACATTGCATTTGGTCATAATCTGTCTTCCAATGTGTAACATTGCAGCAAAGGAGCCCTGGTCTCATGGTTTTACATTAGTATTGGTTAAATC
Source organism: Heterochromis multidens (assembly GCA_015108495.1). Classification (NCBI taxonomy): domain Eukaryota; kingdom Metazoa; phylum Chordata; class Actinopteri; order Cichliformes; family Cichlidae; genus Heterochromis; species Heterochromis multidens. Next base: position 11,352 of record VUQS01057907.1, on the reverse strand, counting down.
TGAAACATTTTGCAGATGTAAGAGATAAATGGAGGACATTACCACTACTTCACACAAATCACATTTTTGTCTGTAGTTTTGGCTGAGGCTAAGTCCCAGAATACAATTCAGCAGCTCTTATAAGCAGCAGGTCTTTAAAGATTGCTATTGCAAATTACTGTGTAATACCTGTGTGTTAGTGGCTCCACGGTGTAGTGGATCCTGGGAGGAGACACAAATCCCTTTGACGGTTGCATCAGGAAGGGCATACAGTGTAAAAATCTGCCAGTTAAATATGCGGAGCTAACCCGCTGTGGCAGCCACTTGTGAATAGGGGAGCAGCTGAAAGTAGCTTTATTGTAAATTTCTGTGTTAATATAAAGTTTAAATGTTCCAAAATTAATTTAAGGTAAAAACAGAATGTGAAGAATCAGCCATAATGTCTTTATGTCCAGAACTTTTATGTTGTGCTGAAGAGATATCAGCTAAAGCTGGGTGGTGCTGTACTTTTCTGTAATACTTTTTTGCACCACTAGATGGTACAATGAGTCAAGGTTAAGTTTATTTAGGAGCACATTCTTACATACAATGGTGGCCTCTTGAGGAAATTTTGGTAGCTATAATGAAATATTTAAAAGGTTAACACCAACACACACCTGAAGCCAACTTTAACATACTGTTAGAACCCAGGCTCAAAGGGAAGGATCAAATATGGAGACCACACATAACTTATAAGGTATGTAAATTTATTTCAAAACAAAAAATTAAATATGTGATCAGTTCATCAGTAATGCGTGCAGTGTGGGGACATGTGCTGTATAAGGAAATCAAGAAATACAACAAACAAAGTTCAAATGATCTGCAGCTGAGAGACAGAGGTTGACTGCTGAGTTCCACATATATATATGCAGATGAGCAATCAGTCCAGGTGGCAGCATTAAATGAGCCATTCCCCTGATCCAAGTAGCCAAAAAATTAGCAAATAAATAAAAAATAAACAGAAGTGGGTCTAGGGAAAATCACAAAACTTATGGGTAAAATGATGCCCCCGGCGGTGAAAGTTACATTCTGCAAAAGGTAATTACAAAAAGTACCTTTAAAAACAACTTTCAAAAACTGAGCTCAGGATCCCAATATTAATGCTTAAGAAAAGACAGAAAAACTCAGATTTCAGAATTCAGTGATTTAGCTCAGAATCATGACTGTTTGGTTGTAACATAGTTCAAACCATGCAGCAACATATTAATGAATCTTATTGTAGGTGATATCATCTGATTCAGTGGTTGCAATTTTCTTCCTTCCACTATGTGATGGTAGCTGTCTCAGGCGCAGGGATGTGGTCCCACCCAAACCCGTGATTTTTGTGTTGTAAATGCACTAACAGGCAGAAATTAAGGTCGGGGAAAGGGGTCCAGATCAACATTTTCAGTGTTGTCATTGAGGAAAATATTTCTTTGTAGAATAAGAGTAGTTGCGCAGTGCAACTGTTGTATTAACTTTAAGTATGAAAACCGTGTATAAACAGAGCTGAAAAAAGGCATGCATGTGACGCGGGTGTATGAAAGCCTGTGAGAAAAACATGCCAACATTAATAGAAGGAATGGATAAGCTTGGAGGCAGCATACGATTCTAAAGGATTAGGCTTCTTGGAACTGCTTTACAACTGGAACCAGTTCTTGATTCCTATCCCTACCAAGGAAGACTCATTATTTTTAAAAAATTTGTTATTTCTCTAAAAGTTCAACTTTTTTGTGTGTATGTGTGTGTATGGATTAAACAAACTCAGTTATAAGTCTGAGGTCAACTGTTTCTTGAAACTCTTAGAGCAGATTACAGCTTAAACTACAGGAAGTGGCAACAAATATGGCACGATTAATGTAGCAAGTTCACAAACTTTGTTTATTGCACCGGATCAGATAGTCAGACTGAGAAGCTGTCTGTTCTCTCATCTTTCTGGGAACTTAGACACTGTGAAAATCTGCTGTACACTTTCCGTCTGTGATAGACACAGCAAGCTAAGGTGGAGAAGTTGAACCATCATAAACTCTGAACAGAGTCTGTCCTCCACCTTAACTCGGTTTCTAAATAAAGATATAGGGGTGGTGTTTACTTTTATTATTTATTACAGAAATGTTGAACAGTTGCTTTAGATAAAGAGGCAATAAATTCATATCATGAAGAGGTTACATTTTTAATCCTGTGAGGTATAAATCATTATCAATGATAAAAAGTAACTCTATCCCTGAATACCGTGTTATGGAGACAAAAACAAGTTAAAATTGAGATCATTTTACTGTATGTCTGTTAGATTAAAGGTCCATCCATCCATTCATTTTCTTCCACTTATCTGGGGCTGGGTCGCAGGGGCAGCAGCCTAAGCAAAGAAATCCAGACCTCCCTCTCCCCAGCCACCTCCTTCAGCTTACCCAGGGGAACACCGAGGTGTTCCCAGGCCAGCCAAGAGAATATAATCTCTCCAGTGTGTCCTGGGTCTACCCCGGGGCCTCCTCCTAGAGGCCACCACCTGATGAAGCCAACAGAACCACATCATCCGCAAAAAACAGAGATGAGATTCTGAGGCCACTAAAGTGGAAGCCCTCCGCCGCTTGGCTCTGCCTAGAAATTCCATCCATAAAAATTATGAACAGAATCAGTGACAACGGGCAGCCCTGGTGAAGTCCAACACCCACCGGGAGCAAGTCCGACTTATTGCCAGCAATGCGGCCCAAGCTCCTGCAACAGTCATACAAGAACTGAATGGCTTGTGTCAAAGGGCCAGACATCCCATACTCCCAAAGCACCCCCCACAGGACAGGGACGCGGTCGAATTCCTTCTCCAAGTCCACAAAACACACGTAGACTGGTTGGGCAAACTTCCATGCACACTCGAATAACTTCAAGAGGATAAAGAGCTGGTCCGGCGTTATGCAACCAGGTGGAAAACCACATTGTTCCTCCTGAATTCGAGGTTCAACTAACAGATAGACTCACCTCTTGAGTACCCTGGCATAGACCTTTCCAGGGAGGCTGAGGAGTGTGATCCCCCTGTAGTTGGAGCACCCCCTTTCTTAAAGATGGGAACCACCACCCCAGTCTGCAAGTCTGTGTATTTTATAATTAATGAGACCGTCGTTTGCAAAATTAACATTGTGGTGTATTCAATAAGACTTGAAGCCAGCAATTGAGATTGTAAACTCATTAGGAAAATGTTTACTGAGGTCACAGGTAAAGTGAGCAGATGGATCTTTTTCCCATAGACTTATATACAATCAGATTTTTTTTTAAACCAGAGGAGTCGTTCACTACTAGCCATAGGAAAGAATGCATGTTTAAGGCATTTCTCAGAAGCTACGTCACTCTTCTTTTCTTCTTGGTACCTGGTACAGCTATAAAATGAAGGTTAAAAAGTACAAAAATGTATGTAACTGATAGAAATTATGGACAAAGTTGAAAAAAATAACTGAAGTCAGTGTGTTCATAGTGGGGAAAAGATTAAATGTTCTACAACTGATCAAAGACAATAGAAATAAAAGGCATCTTCCCTGTGAGTTGTCTCATTTAAATTCTTCCTATCTACTTTTTTTTTGTAGGAAATCACTGCCAACTGTAAGCCAGCAAAATTAATTAATAATTGGGGCAGTGTCAGCAGCAGCAGCAGGAGATTCTTATTGTTTGCCCTTGCATGCACAGAGTTACTATCTTAACTTGGCATGGCAGCTGACACTTTGCCAGAGTGGATGTGCTGAGAGGTGTATTAGAAGTGATAATGAAGAACACACTTTCACTTGAGAATGAGGCAATTAAAGAGGGGTGTAAACAGCAGAGGGAGGAACGAGTGTGACTTCAATCCTGAGGGAATCCACCAACATCTCTCACACCTGAGAGGTCTGCAGAGAGCGCTGGCTCTGATGAGGATTCCCGATGACAGTTAGCGACGGGAGGATGTAACACAGTCGCCAGTGAAGCAGGAAGACAGCCAGGAGACTGAGAGATGCACTGAACCTACATGTGGTCATGTGACCTTGCAGAAGCCTGTAGATTCAGACAGAAGACACTGTATAGCTGCACACTTGGGCCAAGTTGTGCTCCATTTGACAAGAACAAGAACTTAATGTGTAAAACTAGTAAAATGTCCCTTTAAATGTTTTATTTAAGCACAAATTCTAGTCTGGAACAGTCTGATATACTAGGGTTCCACTTCCCATTAATCCCAGAGACTGGCTGCCAGGAGCTCAAGATAGTCCTCAGTAAATAGAAGTGAATGGAGCGAAAATAATTATTTACACCTACTTTTTAAAAAAAAAAATAAAAGAAAATACTCGTGGCACCAGTTTAGCTCAGTGGGTGAGCAGGTGACCACATACCACATAGCTTGGAGTGTAGCAGCCCAGCTTCACGTCTGACCCATGGCCCTTTGCTGCGTGTCTCCCCACTTTCTTCAGTGCTCCACTATCTAATAAAGGTAAACATGCCTAAAAAAAAATACTCACATTTTATTTTCATTTTTGCAAATACGGTATGTCCAAACTGGAATGACACTGATATCTTTTAGTTTTTCTTACAGCGAAGCTCTGACTTTTCCCATGAAACACTAGCATTCTGGTAACGTATGCCAAGTGGTCGGTCAAAGATTTTCTCGATGGTGACTGTTTCCAAATGATAACTCGATGTTAGAAGAAATCAAAATAGCAGATGCAGTGAAGTGGCTGATGCTGCTGTAATGCCCCCAACATTCACAGAAAGGAATTTTACTGCAAGCAAAACCTGTAAAATAAGTCTAAAAATTTAAATTTTTTAGATGTGGTATTGTCTAAACCACTTCTGTTAAAAGTCTGATGAAAATTTCCAGAAGAAAAATGTTTACCTCATGAGATTTACACTTACTTTACTTTACACAGCTTCATAGGGACTCAGTGATTCTGGCCTATCTCTCAAGTGACCCCAGTGAAACCTAAAGTCCAGTTCTTGAGGAGATTTTGAGCATTTACAAGTTCTTTGCACTGGTTCCAGAGTGGCTGGGCAGAAACTTTATAAAGATGGAGACATGGTATTCAAAGAATCCTGAACTGAAATCTATGAATTCTGCAACAGCAAAGATGGTGGCAGAAGAGTAACTTGCCTGGGTCGAGTTGTGCTCCTTGCAATGTGGTAAATTCTTTAAGTGCCCCTCAAAATGTTTAACTTCATTAAACACAGATTGCTTTCTAGCTTATTGAAGGGTTGAGATAAGGGAGATCTCACTGTGTTTGGTTGAATATTAAAAATGTTTTCAGTTGCTTAAAAATTTAGATTCTTGCTCTTAGTATAATCTGACTTTAATAATATTTTAGTTTGCTTTGTTTCAATGATGTGAAACATTTTTTTCATTAAGTGAGAAAAAATACATTTTTTATCCAGTGTTTTAGAATTTCTAAGATAAATTAACATTTAAAACATTTAAATCAACATTTTCTTTGCCATTTTCTTTCAATGAAATTTGAGGTGTGGTAAAAAATATTTTAGACATATATTAAAGATAATTTTTTGTAACTGCATTTATACATTTAAATTACATAGTCTGAATGTCAAGTAATAAACATAAAGTGCTGCATACTATCCATCACTGAAACATAAATGAAACTTATTAGTGCTGAAAGAGAAGACAAAGATGAGAAATACTTTATTTATGTCAAAATTTTGGAAATGATTTTGTTACAGCAGCAACTGAATAGAAAATACAAAAAAAGTGAAGACCTCGATAAATCAGAATCTAACAAGGAGCTTAAATATAAAATCTGAATGCAGGTATTCTATATATAGCGCAAAAAATAAATAAATACCAAAGGACCTCTTTTAACTTAATCTTAAGTTAATGAGTAATAATGCCCCATTCCCTCCAGCACATTTTTACTGTGGTTTAGGTTTGGCGTCCCTGAGTAACATGGGTGGCACTGTTTCTCCTGGATCAGTTGAACCAGAACAGCTTCAGGTAGAAACGAATTCAGGCTTTTACGCACGATTCCTAAAACAAAGCAGTCTTTGTCAGGATAATGGGAAGCTTTGAGAGCTCATTAATGCGGAAAAACAAAGCAGATTTTAATTATTTTAATGAAAAATGTTCTCAGAATATCAGCGATAATAACAGATATTTAACAGAGCTTACGCTTGCATTACTTTTTTTTTTTTTTTACTCAGGCAGGCCTTGGCCACGGTGGAAGGGTCCATTACTGATGACGTCTTTGTGACTCGGAAGATGTTGTAGCTGAAACTTCAAAAATATTGCGTTGGATTTTTTAAGTTAATATTAAAACGCGTTTACAAATGCGTAGTCCGTATTATCAGCCCCAGAATGGCACCAACTGCACATATGCCAAATTAAAAGGTGAGTTTTTTGTTAATATATCAGCTTTTCTTTTCTTTTCTTTTTTTTTTTTAAGGCTGCATGTTGTTAGCTTAGCCCTTTGAGAGTCGAGCTATAATTAGCCACTGGGTACCAGACCGCTTTGAAAATGTCGTTATTTTAAGGTCGTCTTGGTTAACGACAGTATAATTTACTTCAAAAGGCACAACTTTAACTACTGCGTCGTTCAGTTGGTTCTTTAGGCACAATCGGCTTATAAAAAACATATAAAGGAAGCACGCTGTGTTAATAAAACTCAACTTTGTAACTGGTGATGTGCTCGCCACAGTCTTCTACAGTGTAACATTAGCTGTAAATTTAACGCTAACCCACCGTATAATGGCAGGATTTGACTGGAAGTAGGATCTTATCTAGAAATATACACTTTATTGATGGTTGGATGCTTATTGGATCGTGGGGTGTGTAAATCTTTGTTTGCACTTAAGCACCTAAAATTGCCACACCAGTGAACGGAGTTTGGTAGAACGTAACGGATAATCTGGAGAGTTAGCGTCGGTAACCTGAGATTACATGAAAGACAAGCCGGTGGCTGTAAGTAATGTTAGCTTGCTGATAATAGCGCCACACAGATGATGAAAGAATCAGCTTTCACTTGATGTTTTGCTGTCTTCTTAATTCGTTCAGCTCCTCCACAGAGCCACTTTTATTCCTTCACAGTTAAAAACTCAGGTGGTCAGACAACCATACAAAAACAAAAAAACCCATTTAATCCTAGGTTTTGTTAAAAGTCTTACGCCTCAGTTGAATCTGATCTTGATCTGATTTACTGGTTTCAGGTTCAGGTCAGATTAAACCACACCCTGCTGGCTCAGACATGCCTCAGAAATCACAGAAGAGCTCTCAGACTGCACACTACATCGAGCTGGGAGGTTATCAGTACTGGCCTGTACTGGTGCCCAGAGGTATCAGACTGTACACATACGAACAGATCCCACTGTTTCTGAGGGAGAACCCCTACATCACAGATGGATACAGGGCGTACCTGCCCTCAAGACTGTGCATCAAAAGGTGAGAAGCACTTTTTAACCTTAAATCAGCATTTTCATCTTCTCACACCACAACACAAGGGTCATTCCACTAAAATCAGTCAGTGCCTCCTATTTGAGCTCCTCAGAAAATTACTTGGTGTACAGAAGGAATCACAGCTAGAAGATGAGTCTGGTTAAAAAAAGGAGACTTTTTGTGTGGTATTACTTGTTTTGCACAGCCACCAATCCCACGTGGTGATATGAGCCTTGTAAGTCTACCCAAAATTTACTTTTTGAAGTTTTTCCAGTGAGTTATCAGGAAGCAGATCAAATATCCAAATAACCAATGCTGGTTTCCCTTCTTTTATGTCACAGACATTTAATTGGTGCAGCTTTGCTATTGACATGATGATATATTCCATTATACTAATACCTAAATCTGGTTATAGGGGGAAAAAAAATACTCTGAACAGAATCTGAACATTTTGTCTTTAGATTGTGACACTTTGAGTGGGTGTAAAACTGATGTGGTTGCAGTTTTCAAGAGAGCTTAAATGTGTTTTTTAGACCTGGAAATTTCATGTGGTTATCTCCTGTACTTATGAACTTATGAGGGGCAAATTGCAAACCACTCTGCTATGTACTTTGAGGGCCTGTAATTGAGAAAATATTCATAGTATGATGGTAACATTTTGCAAAGCTTCATTAAAAATACTTAAGGTATTATAGAAAAAATCAGGTGGACTTTTTTCCAATTTGGTTCACCCAAAACCATTTTAGCTGCAGCGAGGAGGATCATTTCTTTACAACAAGTGCAAACCTCCATCTTTCCTCCATGACGTCTAGTGGTGGGACAGAATATAATTACAGCAGTATACCGTGTCATTTCTTATGTAACACATTATATTTAAATATGCAGGCGCTCCACCTTGTTCTTAAGTCACTACTTTATGGGTGCTCATGGAGGCATGGATCAATTCAATTCAATTTTATTTATATAGCACCAAATCACAATAACAGTCACCTTAAGGCACTTTATATTGTAAGGTAAGACCCCACAATAATACAGAGAAAACTCTAACAATCAGACAACCCCCTATGAGCAAGTACTTGGTGACAGTGGGAAGGAAAAACTCCCTTTCAACAGGAAGAAACACTCAGTGCATCATGGGAAGCCTCCAGCAGCCTAGTCCTATTGCAGCATAAATTAAGGAGGGTTCAGGGTCACCTGATCCAGCCCTAACTCTAAGCTTTATCAAAAAGGAAAGTAGAGAGGGTGTCTGGCTCCCAAATCCAAACTGGGAGCTGGTCCTACAGGAGGGAGGTCTGAAAGCTGAAGGCTCTGCTTCCCGTTCTGCTTTTAAATACTTGTGGTTTCTAGGGTTTTTAAAGTAGAATGGGAGGCAGAGCCTTCAGCTTTCAGACCCCTCTTCTGTGGAATTGGCTCCCAGTTTTTTATTCAGGAGACAGACACCCTCTCTCCTATTCATTAAATGAATGAGAGTAAAGATGAACTTGTGGTGAGAAAGAAAAAAACTCACAAGACAAAAAACTGCAGACAGTAGGGGGAACTCTAATCAGAGAGGTAATTAATAACACTAAGCAGTAGTGGTTTTTTCAGTTACAGATTTGATCTAGCATAAATGAATTGGTTGTTGCAGTAAGTTGATAATGCCATTGTATCTTGGTGTAACCTGCTTTAATCGTATTAAATTGTAGGTTACGCTGCGATTCCCACGCCTTGCTGCAGAGGCTGATGGATTTTTTTTTTTCTGCCATTTGTTGTGGGGTTGATACCGATAAAGATTTTTAGGGAGTCGTGCAACTGATGTATCGGTCTGGCTCTAGTTTGTAGTTTCCATTAACCACTGACAAATCCGGACTATTTATTCATTTATTGTAAGATGTTTGTCAGCCATTTATGATTGAGGGTGTAACTGTTCAACGACACCACAGTTTTGGTTCATACCTCTGGTTTTCTTTAGAGGGAATGGATAACCAAAAAAAAAACAGGGGTGTAAAAAGAGAACTTTAAATCATGAACCAGAAATAAATTACTCTGATGCGATTCTTCAAGCAACAAGTGAAGTGAAAATACTTCACAGCTTCATCAGAATCACGATATGGGAAGATGCAGCACCCCTAGTTACACTTAAGCTGCATTTTTTCTGTGTGACTGTTTTAAAGTTTCTAAATGATCTTTGCAGCCTCTTCATCCTTTCTAATGAGACGGTGAACATCTGGAGCCATCTCCTGGGCTTCCTGCTCTTCTTCTGTCTTGGGGTGTATAACATGGCCTCGGTGCTGCCGGCTGTCGGTGCCTCCAGAGAAGATTATGTCATCTACTCCATTGGACTCTTCTGCTTCAAGGTATGGTGCTCCTTACTTCTTCTTATTGGACATCACCTCACATTTTAAGATGTAATTGTGGGTTGTTGTTATTAGCAGATGGAAACATTTTCCAAAGTTACAGGCCCTTGAAGTACGTGTGAGTGGGTTTAAATTAGCCTTCGTACGTAAGTACAGAAGACATCCACGTGGAAATTTCAGGGCTGAAAACACTTTTAAACTCTGTTTAAAAACTGCAACCAAATCAGTTTCATCTGTAGCCATGATGCTGTCTTTGCCAAAATAATTTTGAGAGCCTGTAATGCTGAAAATATTCATATTATGAAGGCAATTTTTGGTTGATTTTATATGGAATGAACCACCAGGGATATTTCATTATCCCTGTGCTACGGTTAGATTGTAGCTGGCTGTAAGGCTGCTCATGTATTGTTAATAAATCTCAGAGTATCTTTGACTATTGTGAAAGGCAAATACCAGCCTCTTTATAGTCAGCCATTCCAGGTGTTCATTAACCTGTTGGATCACCTTTGTACACTTACTATCACCTATAAATATAGCAATTAAAATATCTAGACAAGCCCGTACTAGTGGGTGAGCCCGTAGTTGAGCTTTTCAATCCACCATATTTATTACTTACCCTTGAACGTGGTGTAGAAAGGTTTTTTTATTTGTTTTAAATGTTCAGATTTCAGGTTGAAGTATGAATATATTGTATATTATACATATGTATGTAGCCTAATAGTAAATGAGCCCGTGGTTAAATGTGGAGATCTAATAATGTGTTAGGATAATATGATCAGTCATGGCTGTTTATGTGGTGATTTCAGACTGACAGCATGTAGTAACTCGATGAATTCTTGCAGTAATGATATATATATATATATATATATATAATGATATGTATAAAAAGTATTACAACATTAAGCTCCCAGTTTTCTCCACAAAAAGACAGATAACACAACAGCAGCAGTGACGATGCTGTCATAGTTTAATGTGGAGCCTGTCTACACACAAACAGCAAAGAACAAAGAGGTGGAGCCGTTACCGAGACGGTAAGCTCAGGTGAAGTGAAAGAAAGCGTTTTTCTAGCGTCCAGAACAGCAGCGTTTGTTCATGTAATCACCATTAAAACCTTTACTGGGGAAAAAGCTGGCAGGAGTCCTTCATCAAACCACCTGATCAACAAATTCAAATATTGTTCCCATATGAGCCTTGGGTCCTCAGGTTCTCCATCCTTAACCACTTCTGGTTTAAATCTGAGAGTGACCATACTTTTGCCATCAGGACCCCTTGGCTTTGGAGTGATCTGTCCAATGAGATGAGGCTCCCAGAATCAGTTACTTTTTATGCACTGACTTTTATGTAATGCAATTATATGTAATTTAGGATGTTCTTTTTAAATATATGTTTCATTTTTAATTGTTTTGTGTTGTTTTTACTGCTATATTTTGGTTGTTTTATTAGTATTTATTAATTATTTTGCCAGTTTGTGTTTTTATTGTTACCTCTCAAAATTAATTTAATTCTGTCTTGTTTTGGCCTCAGTGTCCATCTTTCTGTTTGAACCTAATATTCTGCTTTTTCTTTACTGTCTGTGCACTTAAATGTGCTATATAAATTTGTTATTTATTTTTTTATTTTTTTTTGTTTTTTTTT
>VUQS01057905.1:6640-19402 GCA_015108495.1 Heterochromis multidens | reverse complement strand
AAATTCAGATAAAACTGAGGTTATTGTACTCAGCCCTAAAAATCTTAGAGACATGGTGTCTAACCAGATACTTACTCTGGATGGCATTACCTTGGCCTCCAGTAACACTGTGAGGAATCTTGGAGTCATTTTTGACCAGGATATGTCCTTCAATGCGCATATTAAACAAATATGTTGGACTGCTTTCTTGCAATTGCACAATATCTCTAAAATTAGAAACATCCTGTCTCAGAGTGATGCTGAAAAACTAGTTCATGCATTTATTACTTCTAGGCTGGATTACTGTAATTCATTATTATCAGGCTGTCCTAAAAACTCTCTGAAAAGCCTTCAGTTGATCCAAAATGCTGCAGCGAGAGTACTGACAGGGACTAGAAAGAGAGAGCATATTTCTCCCATATTGGCCTCTCTTCATTGGCTCCCTGTTAAAACCAGAATTGAATTTAAAAGTCTTCTCCTTACACACAAGGTCTTGAATAATCAGGCCCCATCTTATCTTAAAGACCTCATAGTACCATATCACCCCAATAGAGGACTTCGTTCTCAGACTGCTGGCTTACCTGTGGATAGGATATTTTAAAGTAGAATGGGAGGCAGAGCCTTCAGCTTTCAGGGCCCTCTGCTGTCGAACCAGCTCACAGACACCTCTCTATTTTTAAGTTTAGGCTTAAAACTTTCCTTTTTAATAAAGCATTTAATTGGGGCTGGATCAGGTGACCCTGACTCCTCCCTTAGTCATGCTGCAATAGGCTTAGGTTGCTGGGGGCTTCCCATGATGCACTGAGTGTTTCTTCTTCTCTCATCTCTTTTCACTCACCATGTGTTTATACACCACTCTGCATTTTATCATGAGTTATTATTAATCTCTGGCTGTCCTCCACAGTGTCTTTTGTCCTGTCTTCCTCCCCTCGCCCCCAACCGGTCATGGCAGATGGCTGCCCCTCCCTGAGCCTGGTTCTCCCAGAGGTTTCTTCCTGTTAAAAGGGAGTTTTTCCTTCTCACTGTCACCAAGTGCTTGCTCATAGGGGATCATCTGATTGTTGGGGTTTTTCTGTATTATTGTAGGGTCTTTACCTTACATTATAAAGGGCCTTGAGGTGACTGTTGTGATTTGGCACTATATAAATAAAATTGAATTGAATTGAAAAGTAATATGGCACAGACTAAATACATTGTAAGTGGGTTCCATAGTATCAATTCATTCAGGTAAAGAAAGATTTTTAGGAAAACTTAAAACAAACATTGGGCAAATATGAAATTTGTACTGTGATGATTAAAAATGTTTTGTTAAACATTTGTATTTATACAAAAAAATGTGGAGGTGTTGGAGATGATGAGGGTCTGGCAATGGGGTGGTCAGGTCAGTCTGGTGGCATCAACCTGCTGATGCTACCCAGTCACCACTTGCCTTCAAGGAACTTGAATGTGTCTGAATGTTAACAAGTTTTTACACTTTAAATCACAATAGAGTTGGGAGGTAAAGGTTATTATTCTTTTTTATTAGTAAGATAGCAGTTTATTTCATTTTATTTCATGGTCAAGCATTATGCATCAGGTTTCATGGGCTCTGATCAGAGCCTGTCTTGACCTCCCTTGAGTCACTCCTTTAAAACAGTTTTGTCCATCTGTTAGTCCAAGGGGACCTACACGGTGGAAGAGATGTGGTGACCTGTGTTAAACTTATCTCTACTTTGTTTGAAGCAACTACCAATGGGAGCAAAGGATACCAGATTATCATGTGACAGTGTGAGAAATATACAGCAGGGTTAACTACACAATCGGAGCCTGGAATGTGTACTAGTGACTGTCAGCTATGAGATAAATGTGAGACAAATGAATCACTTAATATTAGACTTTTTCATAGCAGAGTACAAACAAACATTTACTGCCTACAATATTGTATATAGAATTTTAAAATAAGAGAATATTAGTGTCAGATATAATCAGTGTCAGCAAATGGCTTTCCATCATACAGCAATGCAAAGTAACTAAACCTTGACAGAGAGTTAATCATTGCCTTGTTTAAATATCTTCCTGTGGAGATCACCATCACACCAAATATCATCAGACTGGCAACCTCCCACATAGGTTACTGCGAGAAATTCATTTCCTGCAAGTCCATACAGTATGAACACATATTGATATAAGCAGTGTCGCCAGCTGACATTTATCAAACATAATAAATACTTGTATTTTACTCCCACATTTTATAGAACAGCACAGGCCTGGGAGAAACTGCAAGCAAAATAGAGATGGACCAAGAGATGCTCTTCTAAGCTATGTTAGAGAGAGGGACTAGAGAGAGAGGCACTGCAAGCAAGCACATCAACTTAAAGTCAACTGCTGTTTTCCTAAAGTGCTCTTTAGAGACATTTAAAGCACTTTTGGGGGTGCTTTGGTGTCCCTCTTGTGGCCACCAGGGCCCTAAGTATCCGTTTCGTTCACTTATGTACTCGGGCTTGACCTCCTTGGATTCCTCAATTATCCCTCCCAATACAGCAACCTTCACCCACATGAAGCACCCACACTACTAATTAAACATGGTTTTGAGGCCAAAATGACACAAAAATCTCTGTGTATGTGTCTGTCATGAAGAAAAAGTAACAGTAGAATGTGTCTCTGAAAGCCACTGCCACTTCAAGATTGTAGATTGTTACAAAATCACTAAAGTGGTTCCACCATTCAACACCGATATCCAGTTTGGCCTCTATATCCCCTTTCCCCACCCTTCTCCCTTTGTCGCTCCTTTGCACCATTTGCATGTGCCAAGCACGATGACCTATATTTGCATAAAGACTCTGGTGGCAGATTGGATTGGTCAACAAATCCAACTCCTAACCACTGCCTGGTGGTCAGCAAGTATACCAGTCAGAAGAAGGTTAAACAGAGGGTTATTAATGATCAATGATGTGGTGTAACTATACACTTGCTTTTGAATTTTCTGCTTCTATTTCTGTGTCTGCGTTTTCATTTTGCATGTCTAAGGGCTCGCCTTTGGTGGCATCTGGGTCATTTTCCTTAAAAATCCAGAAAGATCAGAGTACCATAAGAAAAACAGCACTGAAAAGGGGATAAATAAATAAATGATGGCGTGGGGACAGAGTGCAAATGCGAATGGCAGCAATAGATGCTAAAGGGATGAAGGACGAGAGAGAAAAAGTGATTAGGCAACAGAAGCGCTGGTGATAGGCCTCTTTTCACAGTCTCTGCGGACCCTGGAGATGAGCCTGAGAGGGGGTAGGCAGCCGACATGGCAGCCTCTCAACCCATATCAGGCTGTCGTCGACTGTGATGCCCACTCAAGAGACCATAGTATGCTGTCTATGAGAGGGAACCAACTCATAAAAGCTATTCTTGCACAGATGGTTTGTGTTCTTCTCTACTCAAGAGCTGTCAGTGATAGAGCTCAGCACTTGCTGGCAACTTTGGAGAAAATGGAAAAAATAGAAGAAGAGGAAGTTATAGTATGAGAGAGAAAATGTTCGAGTTCTCATCCATTCAGGCTCACCTTGATCTTGTCAAGCACTTACTGAGGGTGTATGTGCTCATTTGTTTGTATGTAAAGAGTTGAGTATGGTGCTGAAAGTGACCGAGGGTGTGTGCACTAATTCTCAGAACATGCTTCTGCCTCAGTGCTGTGTGCTGACCAAAGGAGCTGTCTCACAATCAGGGCGTGAAATGCTAAAGAGCTTCCAGCCAACACGCCTGCATGGTGTTTTCTCCCTACTACTGTTCATTTGACATTTAGTAAATCATTACTGCAGTCGTGCCCTGGAGGGACACTCTCACACGGACACACACACACATTAAAAATACACCCTGTGTGGATATGCACACTTACATTCACCCTTGACGATAACTGTTTATTAACAAGTTAGGTGACCTGATTTCATTCTGTTGCCAAATAATGCCATCCAAAGGTGTGTGATTAAAGCTCCTGGAGCATGCTGTCATTTTATAAATCTCATTGTAAAAACAGGTTTATATATGTATATATATATATATATGTAAAAAATCTTTATATGTAAAATCTTTATATGTATATAAATATTATTTATTAAAGGAAAAAACACAGTTAAGATCAGAAGAAAAGCTGGTTTATATTTGTGTAAATCTCCTGGCATTACCTGCCAACATACCTTCCATGCAAGTGTAATTTCTCTTGAAATGTCTTACAATGGATGAAAAGCGATGCTGTATCTGGAACACCTCACCATATCCTGATTTAAAGACTAGCATCTTGCACCTTTTTTTTGAAAAGAGTTCCTTCACTTCTGTGAGGTTGAACCTTATAAGCAAAGAGCACACAGAGTTTTTTATACTGCTCAGTGGTGTGTAATTCTAAACGTGGCCAAGCAAAAGAAGTACGATGTTGCTAATGTAGAAAGGTAAAACTTTAAATGGAGCAAAACAAGGCAGCTAGAATCATGCACGCTGCTTTGGCTGACACTGCCTGTTTAAATAATTTTCTCATAAAAATCTGGCTAGCGCCTCCTTTCCAATGACATCATGCACATCGTAAAAGCATGATTGATCGAGGAGTAATGTGTAATCTGTCATGTCTCAGTAATAGATGGCAAGATTTTAGAAGTCTGTTATTGCCTAATCTGACACAGTGTTGATCGTTACAAACAAAAGAATCGTCTTGTCTGAACACAGCACACTTGTGGCAGAGGCATCAAGTATTATTTGATCTTCCTTTGCACATGGTGTTAGTGCCTATGTGGACAGGCAGACCCTGGTGGTCTTTCACACATCACAGAAGAGTGCCAAACTTGCTCCAAGCTCTCCAATCATTGCTGTATGGGGGAGGAGGTGGGGGTCAAAGATGATAAAACCCCAACTGGTATAATGACCACATATCTTTCTGCTTGCCTCTCATCTCTTCCCATCCTCACGCTGTCGACAGTTGACAGACAATTAATGGCGACAGAGCATTTTGAGCCATTGACATGTGACTAAGAAGTCACATTTTAAATGCTTGCTTGACTTTACCAATAACATTAGAGTATAAAGGATTAAAATATTTATATTTATTCACTTTTTTTCACTCACTTAATGTTTGTCTTTGTTTGCATAATGTAAAAGTAATGTCCTAATTTTATAAGATTCTTCTGCAGTCATACCCTAACAGTGCTATCTTATCATCTCTTAAAGCAGGCTCTACCCTCAATTTATCAGCAGCTCTCTCTTAATTGCTGCAATAGAGATCACCACCCTCTTAATTAATGCAAATGGACCATACAAGCACCAAATCTTGCAAATAATCCTTTGCTTTTGTCATTACATTGTTTTATAGAAGTGCTTTAAGCCCATTGTCTGTATGATTAGCTAATAAAGAGCTCCTAATGTCTTGTCTTGCACTAACAGCGCACATCCTCCTTTTAATCCATAAGCTCTTAAGGCGGCCATAACTGGCCTATTCATGTCAGGCCACGAATGAAACCAGTAAAGGTACTGAAGCAGCCTTTACAGTCCATACAGATTCACACACACTTAATATCAAGGAGTGAAGAGCAGAGAATTGAGTGTGTGTGGATGAAAGCAATACCCACCATCAAATAAAGATGAAGATGGGGTAGTAAGACATTTTAATGTTGTCCTTGAGAGCCTAGAGTGGGCAGAGACGTGGAATCGATATCATAGGAAAACATAATATATTCACCCTGTAGTTCAATTAAAGGGCAACATACACTTTGAAAATACAATAAGGGATCTAAATTATAAAAATATGAAAATAACCCTTCACTTTTCCAATGTTATTGAGAAATGGAGAACAAGACAAATACAAATGGCTTTGCACTGTCCTGTATTTTCTTCATGCGCAGGCCTTTTTTTTGCCTTGCAGCATTTTTGAGATGTACTTGAATATAGTCCTTAAAGATGTGATACGTTCAGCTCTCCATAATGCATGGTCTACCTTGATGCTAGCCCAAACAGACTGCCCCAACACCTCATCATCACTTTTGCTCAGATAAAAAATAAAACTCTAAGATGATGCTGGCACATGATATTTCCATCCTCTTCTTAGTGACAGTGAACATGCTTGTTATCTGTGGGTTTCCCTTCCCCTGTCCAACACACAGGGTTATCTGGACTGGATAAAGAAGAGAAAGAAAGCGGTGTCCATTTTCTAGCCCCAAAGGCAAGATGAAGAAACACGCTGAAGTATGGACCCAAGAGGGGAGACACTATGACTTGCAGATAGAGGACTTATTGCCCTCACCCTCAGGGAATATGTGAGTATGTGTTGTTTAGGAGTGGGATTGTTGTGTTTGGCTGTCTCCATTGTGGTGGAAGTAACCTGGGATAGGGGACGGTGCGAATGGACTAAAAGAGGGGAGGGATCAGGGGCGGAGGAATAAAAGAACATGGATAAAAAATAGAGGAGAGGGTCATTAATATTATCAGGCATGAGCTGAGGATACCATGTTGTCAGTGCCTCAAGCCTTTGGTCATTTTCTCAAAACAGATCATAAATTAAAGGATGGCGCAACAACACAGAGAATAGGCACTGGCTTTTCTAGGTGTTTAACTATGATAGACATGTTACATATCCACAAAATTTACCTTAAGGGCAGAGTGACGAGAAATATGGATCCAAAGAAGATTCCCAGAAGATCTGTGTCAGTGTATCCCTTCGTCCTCCTCTGGGGAAAACTGATCATATTGGCTTTCACAATAAACAGAAAGTATATAGTCATATTAACCAAACTCAAATTTATTTTTGATTCTACAGGCATTTGTTCATGTTAATAAAAAAAAATGGCCTGTCAGTGGATTGGTCCACCCTCTAACAGCTTTTAAATATACTGGGACATATATGGTACCCAGATGATGTGTGCTTATGACTTTAATGACCCCTGGCTTTTTTCTGTATAATCATACTGTTAGATGGAGTGTCTGTCAGCATGATATGTAGTTTCTCTATTGGCCTCTTTTTTATTCTAACAAACAAAACATCAAAAGCCGTGCTTTATATTTCTAGCCTTTGTAAGATGGTAGACATGGTCAATGGTCTAAATATCTGTATATTAGCATTGTTATTGTGAGCATGTTAGGATAATGACATTAGCTTGTATGTACATGGTTGTGCAAAGTTGATGAGACTACAACATAAAGGACTGATGGTGAGTTTCCTGTTATGTTTAATACTTGTAGATTGTTTCCAGATGCAACATCTGCCAATCTCTCTTCTAAGCATATCATTTTTAAGCAAAGGTAGGACTCTGGATTCATACTCAGCACACTGGGAATGGTTTAAAAAGGTTTACTGAAAGGCAGATAAAAGTTAACAGAGAATGAATGTGGACCTTGGGACCTATGTCTGACAGCAGAAACACAACCGGATGCACCGTGGGAGAGGAGAGGCAGAATTAGCTGAGGCCAAAGTAAGTATAAGCAGTTCTTTGAATCAGTCAGATTTTCAGTCTTACTTGCAGGTATCCATGATGCCTGCAAGTAAGACTCTGAGGTATCATGGATAATCCACGATGACAGAGGCTTTGGAGTAGTTACCAGAGAGTGGGCAGGTTTCCAAGTTGTCAAGAGGAACAATGGTGGAGAGTGGGCAGACAGGTGAGTTATTGCGGTCTCCTTCTCTTCGCAGATTTGAGATTCCAGACGTGGATTAAGAGGTAAGTAGCTGGCGGTGTGCACCAAACTCCTCGAAGGAACAGGTTCAGGGAGGAACAGGTTTCCAAGGCTGAACTCGAGCAAATAACTAGGAAGCAGATGGAGATTCAGGGTTAGTGGACAAAAAACACAAAAATTAGCAGATAACCAAGAGGGCCTGATTACAACCATTGACGTGAAACAATCTGGTGGAGACTCAGAGGCAGATTTCTTAGGAAGAGAGCCTGCCCGGACCATAACAGAGCCAGGCAGCAGTATAGCTTTAGACTGTAGCCTTGGGGGGCAGTTGACTCACTGGGGATTGATGGCTATGTGTCTTTCATGCATTTATCATACAATGCCATCATCTGTATGCTTGTACATTGATGTGGTTTGTTTTCATAAACATTTAGATTAATTTGATTGATCTCTGATCACTTTTATTTGATTGGAGACCTTCACTTTTTCCATGATTTCATCTAGAGAAAGCCCCTCTCATTTAGAGTAATACTTTGACTTCTGCTCAAAACTGGAAGAAGAGGTGAACGATGTAGTAGCTGCGAGTTGTTTTCAAATTTTTGCAAACCACTGTGGCATTTTCTTCTGTTTAACCCAGTTTACTAGGTACTATTCATATCTTTTCATCCAACTTACCTTTTAATAAGATAACATGTGGATCCTCAGAATACATCTTCTTGTTTTTATCTGTTCCTAAAAATGTGCAAAAATTGATTTATTTATTTTTTTTGTTTTCAGTGCAAGTGATTGTACAACAAGAATGGAAGCTTTAAGATCCATCCATCCGATTTCTTCCACTTATCCAATTCAGAATAAGCAGAATTCTAGAAAATACTATATTATGGCAGTTTGGCTTTGATCTGACTTTCCACAGAAATGCTGAATAAATGCTTCTCTGCATGAATACATGCATGACAGCAAAACACTATAGGGAGATTAATGCTGCAAATTTCAGCAGCAAATGTTCTTTAAAAATCAAATGGGAAAATGGTTTCATAAGCCTCTAATCCATTTCAGTATCAGTGCACAGATTTGAAAACTTATTTTTGGGAAAACTGCACAGAACATTGTTTTCATGTGCAATCCATTTATAAGATTTCCTTTGTCCTACTCAAAGTAATCCATCATAATTTAAAGAGTACAGGTTGGCTGCATTAATTTCTAAAATGAAAGAAAGATGGGACAGAAACAATTACTTAACTAAAGGTAGCCTCACAACCTTATTTTTTTGTACTAAAGGAACAAGCTACATGATATCCTGACAAGTTCTAATCTAGTACATATCACAACATGTTTCACATAAACTACTATAGAACGCTTTGATTTTGTGTAGTGTAACTGCTGATTTCAGCTTTTCTTGTTTTGTATATATATTTCAGCTTACATTAAGATGGTACTTTTTGCTATTGTTTTGTCAATAGCTGAGTCAATATATGCACTAACCTTGGGGAATATGGAGAGTAAATGCAGTAAATAGGGGGGAGCCCTATGCAATAAGTCAATTGTCAATTGAGCAACTCAGATATGGATTCACTGGACAGCTTCACTAAAAAGTAATCTCAAGGTGGAAACTTCAGTGATACGCATATCATCATACAGTAATCTCCTGTGCCAGAATCACATATTTATGCAACCACACATTCTCATATCCAGTCATGTGTGTACAAAACAATAAATACAGAAAGTAAGTGCATGTACATTTACATATACATGCACAGAGACTCTAATACAGAGAGTCTAAGCAGAGGAAGACATGGCATCCCAATATTAATTTTTCATAACATCATGCTCAATACAAAATGCAATAAGTGTTTCTTGTAAGATGACTCCCAGGCACTTATAACACTTGAGTATGCAGCAACATTCTCCTCAGAGGTCCATGTTTGTCTGACTTACTTTGTCTGTGGCAATGTGAAATATATATCTTAGTGTTTGGTAAGTTCCTGTTTTCCCTGTTTTGCTTTAATGACAGCATGCATATGACCTGCAAGTTTTTGCAAAACTTGATAACCTATTTTATCCTAGCATCATTTAATAATGTTTGAAAGACCTTCTTGTGATGTCAGGAAGGTCTGGCTTTCTCAGTCTTCAGGGGCCCCTATAAATGTTCTGTGGTTTGAGATAACCACAGATGGAATTCCATGACAGCATTTCTTGGCCTTCTTTGGTCTTCAAGTTGGGTTATGTACAACATTTTCAGATGTGTTTGGGATCATTATCTTGCTGGATAATGAATCCTTTTCCACAAAGGTGCAAACAAGTGCATGGATCATGCCATGGCTTTTCCAACTGTCATGTTATACTGTGGATTTGTGGATCAGCCATTGTCTGAGCTTTTTTAAAGTCACAGAACAAAATGTCTTGAACCTTATATCAGGTTATCAGGTATCTGAATATCCCAGTTACACCAGAAGATCTGAAATATTTACCGTTGTCCCCAGAGGATAGGCAGCTATTGGTGACAGGTTCCTTGATTGCTTCTTCTATAGCTTGGTTTCTCCATTGAGCAGTAGTTTGACACTAATAAGTCTTATGATACTGCATTATTTTGACAATATTTTTGGTGTCATTCACAACTTAGAAAGTTCTGTAACTGTAACTGTAACTGTAACGCTTCCCATGATTTGATGCAGGGAAAGCCCCTCTCATTTTGAGTAATATTTTGACTTCTGTTAAAAACTAGAGGAACAGCCAGATTTAGAAGAGGTGAGCAATACGTTAGCTGCAAGTTGATTTGCTTGAACAGTCCTCTGAGTAGATCAGATATGTATCTGCATGTATAAAGCAAAATTGAGTCACTGTGATCCTCCAAATCCTTCATAAGCAGATTCCGGGCACTGAAGAGGAACAGCGTTAATCTTGTTGTGAAATACCATGATACACAAAAAGATGTAATTCTGGTCTTTTCATTGTTCATCCAGAGAGGTTAACCCTTCAATTCTGAACATATCAGCTTACTCTGACCTGGCCTTTTGTATGGATACATACAGTTTTAATATTCTTATAAACCACACTGACCTCCATCTCTCTGTAATTTCGGTTCCAACAGTCGCCACCCTCACAGATAGCTGTGAGGGGTGACTGCAGGACTCAACTTCAGAAGACCAAAAGACAGAAGTGATTCCAATGACAAATGAATAGAAAAATATTGCTTTAAGTGCACATGGCATATGAAGCAATTTTGGGATGACAAAATGGTAGTATCGGAATACATGGATACATATCAGAAACTCTGGATGAACACAGGGAGCAAAGAGACTGACAATGAATATCATTGAATTTATGTAACTGCTACTGTTCAAAATAAATGAATCAAATTTATTTTCTATTCATTTGAAAAGCCTTTAACACTTCTCTAACCATTACTGCACTAGGAAAATTATATTAAATACTGAGCTGACAAATGCCCCATGACATTTATGTAGTCCACAACTTGTTCTCTGTACCTAGTTGTCAGGCAGTGATGGAAATACGGAATAGTAACCATGTATTCTCAATTTTATTTAATTTTTTTAACACTCAGTGAATATATCAAAGGTAAAACTGTTAATAAGAAATAAAGTTGATTTCTGGTATTTTAACTCAAGTATTGATCAAAGTCAGCTTCTGTTTAGAAACTCCAGGCCTCAGTTGGGGACACCCAAGCAACCAGAGGTTGCCAGGGAAAATTTTGTATTTACTGACTGGTTGGTGAGTGGTTGCTGGAGGTTCCTGATTGTTGCTGGGTGAAATCAGTCACAAAGAAGGTGCTGCACCAAAAACCTCCTTTGGATTGCTTTGGGCACCAGCAGATTGCTGCAGATAGCTGTGACGGTGGTGACTGTTGGAACCAAAATTACAAAGACGAGGTCAATGTGGTGTCTTCCATACAGAGTTTTAACATGAATGCTAAAACTTTGTAAGTACTGATTTGCCTACAAATACTCACTAACCACCGAGCAGTAGTGAAACTTGAAAAAGTGTGACGCAAACGGGACACAGGCAACGTTCTCCTTCATAATAAACGTTGTGCCTTACCACTTAAACAACATATTTTAAAAGGCACAACTTTTACTTTGAAGACAAATGGTCTCAGTTTTCCATTTGCTTCATCCACACTTTCACTACCGCTTAATGAGTAGCTGGCAAGTATTTGCAGATAACTGTGTCTTCTATACAAACTACAGGTGATCACGACAATCTGCTAGTGATCAAAGCAATTACAAGGAGGTTTTCGGTGCAGTACCTCTTTGCAACCAGTTCCAGCTAGCAGGTGCAAACAACCTCCAGGCCCGCATGACTTGGTCTTTAGCAATCAATTTTGCAGCAACTGCCTGCAACCTCCACAACAATTTGCAACTGGTCGGGGAATACTCATTTTTCCCTAGCAACCTGTAGTTGCCAAGAAGTTGCCAAACGGTCGCAAGGCCAATGTGTGTCTGGGGCCTAAGATACTCTAAATTACACACTAAAGATTACTCTAAATACATAAAAACAATTTTCAACAGCTGAAAATTAAAACAAGATTAAAAACAAGCTGGAACAACCTAAACAAGATAGAACAAACTAAAACAAAGAAAAATGGTAA
Source organism: Heterochromis multidens (assembly GCA_015108495.1). Lineage (NCBI taxonomy): Eukaryota > Metazoa > Chordata > Actinopteri > Cichliformes > Cichlidae > Heterochromis > Heterochromis multidens. Next base: position 7,203 of record VUQS01057905.1, on the reverse strand, counting down.
AATGATATAAGTCAAAAAATGTGCCATTTTTGGACTAATATCATATTTTTGGACTTTACAATCTCCTCACGAATATCCTCACGATTCCCGACCTATGCTTCATTTTCTCCTCTCACACTCTGTCTGGATAAGTGCTTCCCAGCTGTCTACCACATGTGTAGCTCGCCTGTGTAGGTATAACTTGCCATGTTGATTTCTCATACTGCTCAGCTTCAGGTGGGTTGTTTAACTGTGTCTGGCTGTGTGGCTGCTCCAGTCACTCTGCTGCCCCGTCTACTGCTTGGTGGTTTGTTGGTAAGAGCAGTTCTCTTTCCCACCCTTCCCTGACTATACACCAAAAAGGTTTGTAAGCCAGCCCTGTGCTACCAACTAGCCAGGGTCCCACCGGCTAGCTATTCAGTTTACCCTGTGGTCTTTTCCTGCCTTGAACCCACCCACATCTTTTCCTGTGGGTGGGTACACGTGGTTTAGCTTTTTTTTTTTTTGTAACTAAACCCAGACCTACATCAACTTGGCATCTAAGGTAGAGACCAAAGTTGAGCCAGTAGTATTATCTGCTTGTA